>JALBCR010004182.1:0-44731 GCA_030710515.1 Abscondita cerata
TTAATAACATATTATACTCTTTTATTTTCTGCTTGAATGTTGGCTCTTTTACGCTGTTAATATGTGTATGTTGTATCTTCTGGCTTTTTTTTCTACTTATTTTTGTTCTCTGCTTTGTATTCCATGACGCTATTATCAGTTTTAAAGATATTAGTTGAATAAAGTAGTTGGTTATTTATTTGATTTGGTTTATGTTTATAAATTCTCTGATTCTGTGTATCCTTGTTCTCCCAAATGTCGTTTTTGGTTTTATTCTACCCTCTAGTTTTCTTTGCAAGTTTGCTAGCAGTTTTTTGTGAAAGATGCCTCCGTCTTTGCGTACAGACCATATCATTGACTTTTAATTTTTTGTATTCTGTTTGTGTTTACTTTTCACCTTTCTTTTCTTTCTTTGTTATTTCTCTTTAACCATTATATTTGCATTTTCGCATTTTGATATTGTAAAGACTTCTTTGATTTTCGTTTTTACTAGCAGTTTCTCTAATATATCTTTTCTGGGCTATTGGTAACATAGTTTAGTTATTTTTTTTTTCTCTCTCTCTTCAAAAGAAGTTACTAGAGCTTGCCCAAAATTAGCGCACCCGTATGTCTCCATGAAACTCATTAACATATTTTATAGACCCCAGTCCACAACCATGAAACTAAAATGGTTAGGGTTGCTACTACTCATCGACATTTAAATTTTTAAGTAAACTGAAGGAGGACTACCGTTCTAGTATGCCAAAATCATAAGAGAATTGGGTTTAAGTTGAAATTTGTCGGTTAAGTGCAGCCAAAAAATCCAATACCATAAAAGGAATTAAGAAATATCTGCAGTATCTTGTTTAGAATGCTATACATATTTCTGATAGAGAAAGTAGTCTTGTTAATCCGCAGCTAGTTCTGTCCCTGATAACTGTTGACAGCCTTTTGCCTTAGAGGAAAAGAGAATTGTTATAGTTTGTTGTCGTAGACGAATTTATTTAAAAAAAATTATATTTTTTCAGTGCACTTAGCTGTAGCCTATGTCGGTGAGAAATCGTGGAATTTTTAAATATGTAGCAGTTATAAAAAAGTGCTTCAAATTGAGAGCGCCACTCTATGAGTCGCAGTAGGGACCTAAGGTACAAAAAGAACAAACTGTTTACAGGAAATAAACATATAATTTAAAAGCTTCCCTTGGGTACCAGAGCATACACACACAAAGTATGGATATAATTGTAGATAATTACAATATCGTTAAGCAAATAGAACATATAAATAATGCACATTGTAGACAAATTATGATTAGTATCTGGCAGAAATATCAGTTCCCAAGTAAAATATAATACCGTAAGGGCCGAATACGTAATCCACGCCTTGACAACAGTTTTATTTATAGTATGAACGCAAATTTAATATTAAACATATCCCGATTACTTCTAATATGTCTAAATAATCGATTTAGGTCGGATCTTTCGTATCCAGTTACTTTTATCTCTCGGGTAATCACATTGGAAACGTGACTTTCTAAAAAAAAGATTGGTTCAATACGGGTTTCCATAAAAGTTAACCAACTGATATAGCTAACTGAACATGAAAAAACCAGACCTTAAACTTAATAATGAAGTACTGGAGCAAACAAACGTATAGTTAATTTGTCGGGGATCCCTCGAGCACACAAATTATCATAAACAATAATTAATCCCTATTGTTAACAATTGGTTTTGAACATACATGTTAATAAGCTTTCAATAACAATCGCGTGTGAAAAGGTATCTTAAAAATAAATTAACTTAGTTTTTCTAAGAGCAAAAACGGCTGATATCCAAAAGCGTCAAGGTCGGGAAGGTCGCACGCTTATCAATAATTTGCAACAGGTCCGATGTAGATAGATTGCGACAACTTCAGCCTTATAGGTTATGACAAAGAAATCGCCAGAACGAGGAATAATAGACGTAAATTTCGTTCATGTGCTAGTTTGCCTCCAGGAGGTACTTTTACCTTGCTTCCAAAACGATTGACACAATGGCGTTATGTTGATAAAGATATCTTTTAAACTTGGGCATTCAGCAATGGGAAAGGCCAGAAAAGAAATGCAGCATTATGTCACGGCAAAACTCATCAACCTTCAAGTAATTAAATAATTCGCAGATTTTCTTTAATAAAAAAAGGCCTTCTATCTTTACCGTAAGGAATAAAACTTACACTCTACCCAATGCCATGCACCAAAACAAATTGACCGTAAATTCCATAAAGCTAAACATACAAACCAATTTTTCACGTCATTTGTTGCTCTAACCAACGACTCATTTTGTAAAGTTAAGTTGGGTATACGCCGCCAGGCGAGAACAGAGCCAAAACGAATTTATTAAACAAAATTCACAGAGGAATGGAAGTTTGGCGAGAGCTGACAAGAAACTTCGTGTACAAAACCTGAGAAGTAAAATTAAAAATAAAGCGTAGATTCTAGTTAGTAGTCACGAATGAATAAATGCCCACAAAGTCGCTAAAAGCGGATTGATAATTTTCGGGGGGGGGGTAAAGAAAAGAAGTAAGCTCAAAGGGATTATGAGAAACAAGGTGCTAGTAGAGAAAGTTCTGAAAAGCGGATTGCCAAAAGGCGGCCAAAGTTAATAGACTCTTAGGTCTTAGAACAAAGCACAGGCAACGAAATCCAGGACGTGGCCAAAGATCAAAATGATCCTGAAAACCAAATGACTCTCAAACCCAAGCACACCCACCCTGACTATGACCCCACATTGTAGAAACCAGGAAAGATTTAAAAAACGATAAGAATAAGGATAATCTGAGCCCAAATATAGAGGTCGAGAGTGGCCCTTTCACCAGTTGTTGTCTGGATACCAAGTTGTTTTATGATGGGTTTGAAATTCCCACAAATCCTTAATCCTTTATTATGACTTCTAAGCGTACTGTTGAATAGATAACATGGCTTTGTGACCAGCAAACATGCTGTCCCGTTTCGGCCATTGTTACTGTTTGTAGGTCATAAAAATTCAATCTTGGAAAGTGGGTCAATTATGTTTAAGCTTTTTTTGAAGGTTTGTTAACCAATCTTTTCCCACTATTGAATAATTTTTTGAGTCCATTTGCATTGTAAATGTTTAATGTATTTACGGTGGTGATTGATTTCTTTTTTTATTTTATTTATTTGTTTAGATTTTAGAATCGTTTTCTTTGCATTCTGCCGCAAATTTCAGTTTCTGCGAAGCTATTTCTTCTCAAAGGTCGTCTTTACTGTTTTGTGTGACTATTTATCTTAAAAGAATTGGAAGGCAGCATCTTGTTACACCTAGTTTTCGCTTGGCAATATGTAGTCTACCTTATTTTGATCTTAGATCTGAGCTGAGCCATATCTACTTCTCTTTGTTGTTTTTGAAAAGATGGAATCTAATCACATAACTGGTGTACTGTTACAAATTCAGGAAGCATACTTTTGTTTCATTCGTCAAAACTGAAGTTACTTATGTACTCTTCATTTTCTTCTTGCTTCTTCGCGTCACTGAATTATTTTATTTTGGTGTTTCGGTAAGGTTGAATTACTACTGAAGCTACTCTTTCTGATTTATTATTACTAAGTTTATAATGTTTGTCGATATTTTTGAAAGACTGTGAAACCTACGCCACGTTCGGTTTTGTTTTCTCGCACCTTTTGCAATATCGAATGTATGCAGATTTAAATGTACAATTTCTCCCCTTAGCGTCTTATTTCTGATAATCCCACGATGTTCCATTTTATCTTATTAAGTTCTGCTTCAAGTTCATAAAGACGGTCTTTTGCTTAATAAAGTTCGTACATTTATAGTTCCGATTGCCAGTGTTGTCTTTCTTGGTAGCCGCCACGTTAGTTAGGGATACATAGACTGCCGGGGACTTGAACCAGTTTGTATTTCAGTGAGGGGTATTAACATTTAAACACAACGTTTGCTAAGCCGGTTGGTGAGTTTGGATATAGGCAGAAAGGATATTTGGACTTGGGATGTTACGCCATGAAAACTCAAAAAGCAACACGGCGTCGCAAAGTGCCAAACTAACTCAACGGCGAGGGGTGGGTCTAGAAAAATGTCTCTCACTTACCTTTATAGATGACTAAAGGTCCTTATCACGAGTCAGATTTGGGGTTTTATTAGGCGCCACCCAGATTTTTAAATGTACAACAAATGCTTAAAAAATCTGGGAAAACGTAAACACTTGAAAGGAAACGTTTTAAAGAAAGAAGCATGAATTACGTATGGTTTTCTATTGAAATGCAAGTTTATCTACAAATCTTTGATTACACCACGGTCGTGTTCTTTTACATTAAACGCATTCCTAAAAGATATTAGCGGTACCGCGCGCCTTTACTTCCTTAACAAGAATTAATAAGTACTATTTACAGGTTCACAAAGTTCGTAAAACGAAGTGGGACTGTGGTCTTTATTTAAAACAAAATATTACTTTAACCTCAACTTGAAATTCACAACCCCCGTCTCAATTCGTTTCATTTCGAACAACCAAACTAACAAACAAAAAAAAACGCATGGACGTCCTATCTTAATTTGGCTTATTCTTAAATGCGCACCAAGCACAATATACTATAATTCTCCGAAGTAAACAATCAATTTACTTACAGTTGTTTGTTTTCTTCTGATGAATCCAACACTTCGTTAGTCGTTACACTTAAATTCTTTTACAGGAACCGTTTATTACGCCGAATTAATCGATAAATGCCTTGAACGGTATTGCATTTCTATAATTAGTTCGCAGGTATAAGAGATACTCGAAGTGTCCGCAAGCGTTGTTTCGACCTTAGTCAAACGGAAGATTTCTTTTAATTTCGCGAACCGTATGGTAGTTCCTAGCACGTTATCATAAATATCACTTTAATACTCGCATACAATTCACTTTCATTAGTACGTACGCGAAGAGCTTTTACGCACACTGCTCAATATTTAGCGATTGTTAAAAAATAACAATTATGATCCGCTACAGTTTTGTACTTGTTGTTAGTTACATAGTACCTCGTAGTTTCGAATCTGCTTACCGACTCTACAACTTACAACTAATTTTTAAATATAAACATACAAACTCGGGGAGTGCTTCTCCTCTCTCAATTTCTACATAAACAAAGAACCCTACAAAAAATTAACACGTTAACAGTTCTCAGAATTTAACCGTGGGATGTAATTTTACGAATGAGTCTAGACCAAAAAGAAAATATGAAATTTACTTTAAAAAACAACACGATTTACACGCTCTGTCATGGAACAAACAAAGAATGTATTGAGTCAGCGAGCAATGCGGCGTAATGTGGCTAAGACTTCTACGAGAACCTTTGATAAAAACTATCGAAATAATCATTTCTTTCAAGCTTAATTGTGAGCACGACGGATTTAAAAATATCAAAGGACAAAAGAAATAAATATTGCATGTTGACCTGCCAATCAACAGTATTAAATTGAAAACTAACCAAGAAAAATTCTTCAACGCAGGTCTCTCATCAACTAAAAACTTAAGATGACTCAGGTATTGAACCATCTCCATAAACAAATTTCCAATACATATATAAATTTTGAATAAAAGTGTATATCACTCCTCCGGTACAGTTTTATAAAGAATTATACCTTTTTAGGATCTTCCAAAGGTGGAGGTAAAAAAAAACTACATTTTTATAGAGTTATAACCGACGTTTCGCCCTTATCAGAAGAAGGCTTCTTCAAAGCGAAAACTTTCTTTGGGCCGTTTTGTCAACTAAAAAGCGACAACAACATGGAAAACATAAAGAAAACTGTTGATGAATTAAATTAATTATTAAAATTTAAATAGTTAAAACTCAAAATGTTTGAAAACTAAAATTGAATTGGAAATTTTAATGACTTTTAACATACGCAAAACAGTATAAGAACTAGAATTACGTCACAAATTGTTAGAAAAAAAAAAAAAAAACAACATTATGAAAATTACACAAAATGGGTATCCTCAAGTCTTGAAAAAAACAAAACAATTTTTCGAATTTTTGATTATATTATGTACGTTGTTACTCCTTTGACCAAACAAAAGTTTACAATATTGTTAGATATTTAATCATCCAAATTTAATTATATTACGCCGCGTTAATTTGCAAACACAATTTACGCCGAAAGATTAATGTGGGAAAGTTTTAAATCATAATTAACAAAAAAATTTAACCCTTAGAGGATAAAGACGGGTATAACAATAGTACCAAAGTAGCACAAAACAAATTATGTCTATTCTAAAGTACTATACAAAAATAAATATTTATACTTTTTCATTTAATAGTTAACGATCTATCGAATGTAGGGGTGAATCCTTACCAACGGACGGGAGATTTATAGTAAAAAGTTTTATAAGTTTTGTCTTTTTAGTACCTAGCTTTGCAGGTAGGTTAAACTTTACATTTAAAAATTATCTTTAAATATACAGTATGTTTAAAAAAAAACTTTTTCTTATGGAACATCTGTATTTTATTGTGTCTTTTGATTGCCGGTAAAAAATGAGGTATATTTCAACAAAGGTTCCTATACCTAAATACAGAGCGTTCTGAGTTACGTCAACTTTCTTAAAATATTATTTTAAAATATATTCTAATCCAACAAATTATAACAAATTTACTCTTACATCTAAATAGTTGGATAATTGATTAATGTATTCTATAATTAAATATTAAACATTTCTTTACAGGTGTTAAGAATTTACAGGTTAATTATTATAATATTATTATGTAAATGAGCCTTTATTTTAATGGAATAATCCATATAAATGGAATGGTATAGACTGCATACGCCAAAGTGTTATAGTTACTCAATTTACAATTTTCTTTAAATTAATGGGTGCAGAGATTTTAAAACAATAAATGCATACGTAATCTAATCAGTTAATGTTATTTTATGATGTTACAGTCTATTAATAATTGTCTAAAGCCTATAAACAAAAATTTAAACGGTCATCATAGTTGTCTTTTGTCAAATGCTGATGTAGTCGAATGTGATACAGATGATAGTGATTTTCCTTAACCATTCTTGTCACACTTTGACTAAACCCTAAATTATCCAAAAACGTTTAAGGTTTTCCGTGAGTATCTATAATCAAAATAATGGCAAAATGGTCCACTTTTTCTTAACTCACTTACAAAAATTAAATTTTACTCTGTCACTTGTGAGTTTGTTTTGAGATTTGTTTTGAAAATGGTAACCATGGTAAAATCGGTCGCACCCAATTAAAATTTGAATTCGAAGTAGATTTAATTCCTTTTTTAACTTTTTTTAATATTGTATGTAACATGTAACGAAACATGATTTTTGTAACTCATGTGATTATCAGACTATAAATGTCTTAAAATCTTATTTAATCTAATTGAATTACGTATGCATGGTTTCTTTTAAAATCTCTCGCTACCATTAAATTTAAAAATGGTAAATTGCGAAAAACTGTAAACTAGGACGCCCTTATATCATTCGAGATGGCTTTATTAACATTATGAAATAATAAAATAAGCAGGGTGTTCTTTACAAAAGGCTCATATACCTATTGAATGATCCAATTTGTAACCTGTAAATTCTGAACACCCTGTAAAATATGTTTAATATTTGTCATGGATACATTATCTAAATTCCAACTATTTAACGTCAGTTAAATATATTATGATTTGTTGATTGTAAAGATATTAAATTTTAATACTAGATTTTAAGAAAAGTCGACAAACTCAAACACTCTGTATTTAGGTATAAGAACCTTTATGACCTTATTTTTACGGCAAAAACTATGTGTTCCTAGAAAACATATAACTTTGATGCACCACACTTTTTTCGAATACTGTATATTTCAAAATAATTTTAAAATGTAAAACTTATTAACCTGCAAGCTACTAAAATGACAAAACTTGTAAAACTTTTACTGTGTTGCTGTAAATCTCCGTCCCGTTGGTGGTCATTCGCCCTGTATATAACCATTGTATATTTGCACAAGAATTAAAATTATTTAAATATTGTAAATTGCAGAGCAATATTAGATAACAATTGCTGGTTTTAACAGTCATTAAAAACTAAATGAAATGGTTGCTCAATAACTAAATGATACAGCCTCAAAGTGAACTACCTTTTTCCAGAATGGGAAAAAACGGTCTTTTGTTTAGATCCAAAAAATTAATAAAAATCTCCTACAGTCGTTTTAAAAAAATATTCTCTACATTGATATCATTCACAATAAAACTGTTCAATGGACTCGACTATCGAGACATAAGTGTGTACAGAATTGACGTATCAAACTAGAATAAATATTCTCGAGATATAAAATAAGAACAAGAAGAAAGGCAGTTTATGTAGCAATCGATTAAAGCCGGTTCAAGTAACTTTATTATTCTAAATTAAATACCGTATTTTATTAGCATTAATGCTTTAAATAATCTGTTCAGGAGTCAACAATAGTTCACTAACAGCATAAAACAAATTCAATAACCCCAAAATTAAGATCAATATTTACTAGAAAGTAATGTAAATATTTACGAAAAATAAAAAGATTGTAAATAATTGGAAGAAATGCGACAAAACAAATTAAATTAATTAATCTAAGTGTCAGTTTTCAGAGGTTAAGTAATTAATACTTTGCTGCTAAAAAAGTAAGCCAGTAACAAAAACATAGTTATTTCTGTACGACTGTGTGATAATGAATTAAATTAATGAATTTTAAAATAATTATTAATTGGAATTCTCTACCTAGGGTAGACCGACCACGCCGACTTATCCATAAGTACTATTATTCTTTAAGCCTCTTACTTTCTACTTACTTCACAACAAAGATTTTTTAGTTGGTCTAGAGGATTTGTGTTTAAAAACCATTATTTTTACTCTCATTTCTACCAGGTTGCTTTTCCTTCCTAACGGTTTTTAAATGTTGCTAGGGGAAATTTGAAACGTGCAAATCTTCTGCAAAAACCTGTATGTATAAATACTTTAAAATTTTTATAAGAAAATAATTTTCTTAAAAGTAAGTAAAACCTAATAACTTAAAAGTTAAAAATGTATTGGTATCATCCAAAGCTTAACAAACAAAATTAAAAACGATGAACATGGATTTAGAGCAGAAAAATAAAAAGCAAAATGAAAAAAATGTAGAAAAAACAAGACGAAGATTTACTAAAAGAAAGTCATTACGACTTTATGAAAACTAACTTAGAAGTGGATGTAAGAATAAAAAATGCGAAGAAAAACCGCTCTATTAAAAATTTAATTGTTCAATTTAAATCGAACTGAACTTCCGAATTTTTTCTACAATCAGAATAATAAAATAATTGGTCATTGCATAAATCGGCTTTAGATTAATATGTAAATAATTTGTGTGAAAATTGTACATGTTAGACTTAAAGGAAAATTTAATTTTCAGACTTTACACAATTTTGGTTGTGGAAAAAGTGTATGATATTCGTATAGTTATTTTAATCAAAAGGACCGAAAAATTATAAAAATAGCGATCGTTTTTAATTAAAGATGCAAAATATTGTGCTGCTTTTGATGTACACTAAATTAATTCGCTCCTCTTCTCTTAGTTAATAGGATACACTAATTTTATTAAAAAGATATTAATAACCAGCGTGCTACAAAATGATGTTCTGTCATTTGCAGTGAAACAATATAGAAAAAATTAGGTTCGACTTTTCGTTCGATGTTACTTTGTTGCATAAAATATATTTTTTCTATATTAATGCTAACAGTAAATATTAATTAGCTAACAAAATAACGTATATAACGGCGAATAGTATAAAATAAATAATGGTATCGTTTTAGCAAAGAGAATTTTGGTATCTTCTATTAAACATTCGAACTGTGCAGTGCATAGTAATTTTCGCATAATTACTGGAAAATTGTTTTTGCTTAATAAAACCATTTCATTAAAACTAATATCGTATTGTTTATGATCGATTATTATGGTTTGTTTTGTTTTCCGCATTCACAATCGCGAGTTCATTTAATCGCAGCCAGGATCTTATTATACTATTAAGGTTTATTTATTTTAAACACGTACAGTACAGTTTGTTGATAAATACACACAATTAATATTACACGTTAAACTTTATATCAACTCGCATTGAATGACAACTTGCAACTAAACTGGAAAAACTACATGAATAGCTTTTATAGAAGCTAAATCGTTTTGCATGTTTAAGAATACAAAAGTTGTAGAACCGCCGATCATTCTGACTCATTCTCGTAACTCAAGTGGCGTAACAATATTATCACATATCAAAAGTAAACTTCCTATGCCAAATTTTATCAATATCGCTAGAGCCGTTTCGAAAAATTCTCAAACAATCGATGTTTGCTTTCTTCTAATTTCCTTATTCCTAACATTATCTAATTTGAAAATTCTACACGATCTTCGTAGATAATCCATTTCAGTAGCAGGCGAATTTTGTAGATCAATTGAACTGACTCTAGTCTTAAACTCTCAGATTAAATTTCTTTGTCTTTATTTTTCTTTCCGATTCTTTTTGGTTCATCGTGTCTGTCTTCTTAAACTTAATTCTTATCTTGACCATCAAAAGGTGGTGATCAGAACCACATTCAAGGTTCCGATAGACCGTTACGTCGTCTGTCTGAAGTTGTGATTTTTGTCTTTGGATAAAATAATCAATAATTGTTCAAATATACTTTGTTGGTTGGACCCACGTGTATTTATGTATATTTTTATGTGCAAAGAACCCGTTCATGATTCTTAAATATTGGTCTTCGCAGAGATCTATTAGTCGTTGTCCGTTGTCATTCTTGGTTTCTTCCCCATATTTTTGTACAACTAGGCTATTTTTTGCTTTCACTATTCGACCATTCAAGTCTCCTAATACACAAATTTCTTTTGTTTTTCTATGGAAACACCTCTTTGGCTCTTATGTTTTTTCTACCCCACTATAGAGGTGAATGTAATTTCCAAAATTCTCGGATCCGTTTCTCATTTTCTTAGTTTCTGTTAACACACAAATATTGATTTTTAGTCTATTTCCATAAATACTTATTGTTGTTTTGTTCTTAACCCTTGTACATTCCACGTAGCCAGAATCATTCGCGTTTTCCTTTGCTTTGTTCTTTTACCATTTAATCTGCCCTGTTTCCGAGGCGAGCAAAAAAATATTTTTTCGAATAACAAGGAGCTAACCGGTTGATTTAACCCCATTAATCAGGAGGATTGTGATTTTTCTATTGGGCTTCCTTCCCTTAGCCAATATTTACCGGTTTTAAGACGCTGGAATCTCGCCTTTTACCCTCTTTCGTCGACTGCGTAACGTACACCTATAGTACGCCACTCATTGCCCGGAGATCACTATGAGGACGTGAAAGTAGGATTTGTGGGCAAAGGTGAATAGAACAGTGAGCATTTCTCCGAGTTTTAAGTGACTTACAGATATTGACACCCTGTAAGAACCCAGAAACTCTTTACCAACCTTTGACCTCCGCTATTTACCATTGTTCCTAAATATTTATATTTGTCTCCTCTATTGTCTTTCCGTTAATTTGTATATTTATGGGTGTTGTTCCATCTTTATTCTTAGTGATTACCATTATTTGGGTTTTAATATATTCACGTTTAATCCATACTTCTTTGATGTATTGTTCCAAGTTTTTCTTCCGTTTCTGCCATGAGTATGATATCATCTACAAATATACATATCTCAGCACGTATTGGTTCTAACTATTTCGTCGATAGTATTTATAAATAGTACAGGGCTTAAGCTTCCTCCATGTGTTACTCCTACCGTTGTTGTAAATGTTTTGGATGTTCTGTTGTTAGTTCTGATCTGGTTAGTGATATTATTATATAAACTTTTAATTGCATTTATTAGTTTATCGTTTACTTGTTTACTTATTCGACTGTCCCTACTGCTTGATTTGACCAGATTCGAATGCTTTTTCCGTATCTATGAAGCACAAGTATACTGTTTTACTTTTGCTGTTGCTTTTCCGTTATCTGTTGTACCGTGAAGAGATGTTCTTGTATGCTGTGATTTTTCCTGAATCCGCTTTGTTCATCTTCTAATTTGTGTTCTGTTTCTTTTCTTAGACGGTTTTTAGTATGCTTTCACATATTTTGGACATTACACATTATAGTGATATGCCTCTGTAGTTACTGTACTGTACCAAAGTGCACCATAAGGACGCCAGAGGGCGTCAAACTTACCAAAAATATTGTATATTGGGAACGGTTCGACGGATTTTGTTCCGCTTTCGTATGCTGGTTGTCCGCTTCCAAAGACATTTTTCTGTGTAATGTGGACTTCTGATGCCAGAAAAAGTCGCTTTTATACGGGCACTGTCAAATAAATGATAATATATTAACAACCGTCAACGATACGAAATCAAAATAAATCTGACAAATAAAACCAACAATTTTAAAACTTTTTTCTCTCTTGTTAAATTGGGCTAATGTTATTATTTCGATCAGAAGTCGTATCCCTGCAAGGCGCATCCACTTAGAAATTCAGTAGACTGCTAGTAGGCTATGCAATCACGGTGCACTTTTGCTTATAGGTAAATTGGTGTCGAACCTCTGGTAAAGCCATGTACACACCTTTCAGAAACACCCTGTATATCATGTGGTAGGTACAGTTTTCTTCTTCCATATTATGTTGACTAATTTTGTCAAGAATTGTCGTGCATTTTCCCTAGGTATTTCATCATTTCAGGTGTGATTTCGTCGCAACCTGGTGCTTTTCCTAATTTTATTTTATTCTTTTTCTTTTATTAAATATTGCTTGTTTATTTCTTTGGTCCTCATTTAGTCTCGTCTCTTGTAGTTGGGTTTCTTCTTTTTTGTTATTACTTAATAGTTCCATAAAGTATTCTCTCCATCTTTTTATTATTTGTTTATCTTCTATAATTCTATTACCTTCCATGTTGTTTATGCTTTTGGTGTTGTTTCTGTTTTGTTTTCATTTTTTTGGTATTCTGTAAAATAGGTTACATTTTCTTTGCTGTTCATCTCTAGCACTTCTCCAATTTTTTCCCAGCTCTCCCTTTTAGCTTTTGTAACTAGTTCTTTAACTTTATGTCGTTGTTGTTTGTATTGTTCGCATGTTAGGTGTGATCCTTCTTGGAGGTACTGTTTCCAAATTGATTTTTTCTTTTTTAATTTCTTCGTTCCACCATTCTGTCTTTTTTACGCCGCATGACTTTTCCGCAGTTTTTATGATTATGGGTTTAAAGTTTAGTATAAATAGGACGTACAGTTTTTTTCTGAAAATTTAATCTTAAGCTGAATAAAATTTGCCAACCGAAAACTGAATGCATTTTTATTGTTACCATAATTCAATTTCTAATAGTTTGAAATAATAATGATAAGTTAATGTAAGATCAAAATTCAGGATTATCTAGCAAAACACGTCAATTTTGTGTTACATTGTGTAACGCAAGAACAGTTTATAATTACAAAGCACTTTCGATATTAATAATCCTTGTCTTTAACATTAACGATGAAAGCGACGAGTTAAATGTAACAATCGATAAATTCTTCAACAAGTGGACCTACCAGCAAATTGAATCTAAAATTTTTAAGATATTTTAATTGGAGGAAAACTGTAACATTGACGAGAAAAACTTGGAGACGTACATTATTTATACCCTTCAATTATCTTCTGTCGCTGTTTGCGTTTTCCTTTTATTAATTCAATTAACTTGTTGCTTGAAACACGACAAAAAAAAAGCCATATTTTGTATCGAGGTGTAGTGTAATGTGTCAAAAGGATTACATAATCTAACCTACATACATATATTATTGAAGCGTCTCAAATAATACCCTTAGTAATAACATTATGAGTTATGAAAATATATTGAGGCCCTTTTGAGTTAAATTATTCAACTTCCCTTCATTGCTTCCTTTTCCGTATTACGGGCATTAAAAAATAATCAGAAACTACGTAGAAACGAATTAAAAGTTTTAAGAACTTTTTCAAAACACATTTATTTTTGTGACCACGAATTTAAACTTAATGCTTAATTGTTTGTTTTTATTTACTGCAAGGTAATTGAATTACGTAATTAGTTTATCTTCGAGTTAATCAATGACTAATGAAAAATATTACGCTGAAAACAGAAAGCTTTAGGTTATCCTTTGCAACGTGGATACACGGCTTAATAATACTTTAACATTTAAATTAAATAGTCAGTGAAACAACATAAACAAACGCAATGATAATCATTCTCTATAAAGCAAAAAAAATAATCACAAAGAGAAAAATAAAATTCAGTAGTGAATTTATGAATTTTGTTGAACGCTTTTGTTCCAAACTTTCTCAGATTTTTTCTATGTATGGCTTTACAAGATTCCCAAATATTATTTGGTGAAATTAATAATACAAAATTTTAACGATTTCATAATTATGTAGTATCCTTATTTTATTTACTTCTGTTTATGGAAATAAAAGAAAGCAAAAATTGAAATCTAATAACTTAACCTCTTACTTAATTTTTGCGTTTCAGAAATATATTTTATAAGACTTTCGGATTCATTTTTAAGAATGTTATTCAACGGAATGATTAGATTACCCTTCAATACATGTAATGGTAAATTTGAATTTTGATAGATGGTTTGGCTGATTTATTACTGCTTTCAATTTAACTACAGATTTTCTGGCATATAGGTATAGAATGCAAGAAAAAGTGGAATCACAAAAAAAATTAGGTTGGGTTGAACAGTAAATAATTTAAATGTTGCAACCAAAAATGTACTAAGTAATAAATTAATAAGCTCAGTTAATCACACTTTTGTGTAATACATATTTTCTTTTCAAAGAAAAGCTTGGCGCTGTTTCAAAATGTAAATGTTTGAATTCTTTACATAAATAAAACATGAATAATAAGAGTGCAAACTAATATTCTTAATGTATGGTTATGCAAGTTATACAGGGTAAGTTTTTTAAAACTTACAACTACTATAATTTCTAAACAAAACAAATTTGAATAAAAACAAACACACGTTAGTAGTGTCTCAATAGCGTTTCAAGAACAACCGGCATTGCTTTTAACCAAGGGTGAAACAAGATGGCATGTTTGACACAAAATGGCGGAGTGTGGCGGGCTAAAGGGGTGTTAGATAGTAGTAGTGTCGAGAAAACAAGATGGTAGTGGTGTCCTTGCTAGCTCGTAGGCGAGGTGTGAAACAAGATGACGGATGCTGAAGAAGATTTCGGAGTGCGGGGCAGTCTGAAAGAGTGTAAGATGGCGGCGGAACAAGATGGAGGAGAGAAAAAAAGATGGCTGTGGAACAAAATGGCGGTTCTAAAGAAAGGAAGATGGCGGTTAAAAAATAATATGATTGCACGATAAGGAGCGATGTAAATTTCTTCTCATTCTACAAACATCTAGTGTTCTTGAAACGGCATTGCTTTTAAGCGAGGAGGAAACAAGATGGCTCTTTGACACAAATTGGCGGAGTGTGGCGGGCTGAAGGGTGTTAGATAGTAGTAGTGTCGAGAAAACAAGATGGTAGTGGCGTCCTTGCTTGCTTGTAGGCGGGATGTAAAACAAGATGGCGGATGCTAAAGAAGATGTCGGAGTGCAGGGCAGTCTGAAAGAGTGTAAGATGGCGGCGGAACAAGATGGAGGTGAGGAAACAAGATGGCTGTGGAACAAAATGACGGTTCTAAAGAGATAAAGATGACGGTTAAAAAATAAGATGATTGCACGACAAGGAGCGATGTAAATTTCTTCTCATTCTACAAACATCTAGTGTTCTTGAAACGGTATTGTTTTTAACCGAGGATGAAACAAGATGGCGTCTTTGACACAAAATAGCAAAGTGTGGCGGGCTGTGAAACAAGACGGCCGATTTTGAAGAAGATGTCGGGTGCGGGGCAGTCTGAAAGAGTGTAAGATGGCGGCGGAACAAGATGGAGGTAAGGAAACAAGATGGCTGTGGAACAAAATGGCGGTCCTAAAGAGAGGAAAATGGCGGTTAAAAATAAGATGATTGGACGATAAGGAGCGATGTAAATTTCTTCTCATTCTACAAACATTTGTAACGTTTTCAATTTACAGGTTTGAAAAATTATTAAAACTAAATTTTCTTAATTTACCGTTTCCATAGATTAGGTATTTATCTTTTTTTTGAAATTATTTTGTGATTTTTCGAATCGTTTCTACGTAACAACGTTTGTTTTGAACTCCAGCTTATAGACCACCATAATTTTCTTAAAAGCCGACCTCCACCTCAGGTATATTCGTCATTTCATTAACTACATAATAGGTTTCAGTTGGAAAAATTTAAACAATTATTTTTTAGGTTTCTCTTCTGGGGTTGAATAATAAACTAAATATTTCCGAAGTAGCTACAGTTCCAATTAATTTTGCAAGAGTATTTCCTAATTGTACGAGATTTGTCTGTACCTAGATATTCGGATTAAGATAATTCCAGGAATTCTCTGTTTTGGAATATCTTTAATTTGGGCCAAGAATTCATTACTAGGAATATTCAGAAAAGGAATTTTGTTTGTGTTTAAAATATTCGATTTGTGTTTAAAATGAAGTTAATATTTGTGTTGATCTTAAAATAATTAAAAAAAAATAGATAGCACTTATAAATCAAATAGGTACTAAAAATTATTGTTTTTGTGGATGACAATTAATTCATATTTTGGGATTTAAAAGGAAAACAAATTTTATAAGCTTTTAAATTCTCATTACATACCTTTTGAAGTTTACCTATTTACGTTTTGGTTTACTTTTAATAATTTTTTTTCAAATTAAAACACAATTTAATTTGTGGGGTTGATTTAATAACATATGCGTAATTTAGTTTATTACAAAAATTTGTAATAGTTATGTTGAAAATAATTAACGCTCATTATAAATGCATTAATAGCTTGTACAGATAAAAAATTACCATAGACCTTTATACTTAATTATATTGTTGATCCTTAATTTATATTACCTTGTTCTTTGTACTACCTCCTTCTTTTTACTATGATTGTTTTCCTGTTTTGGCTGACATAAATTATGTTTAACATAAAAAAACAGGTAGCGCCTATTTTGTTCTGTATTCATTACGTTTGAAATCTTAGTTTTAAAAATTTATTTTTAGTGTCGATAACGAGTAAAGAAATTGGGTCAAAGTCGTAAAAAGCGTCATATATAGTTCATCGACGATCTTAGTCTTTGCTTCTTTATTCTTTTCTTGGTGGTTCTAGTTTTCATTTGATTCAAACCCATGCTTAACGATTACTTGGCTCGCAGAGTTGCAGCAACAGCTAATGCCGCTGTTCTTTTGCCTAAACTTTCGTCTTTCGACTTGAAACGCTCCCAAACCTTTTGCTGAAGAAATTGATTTGCGCGATGTCTTGCGGTTAAATCGTTAGGTCATTTGAAGTTAAGGTCTTTGAGTTTCTATAAGTTGATTAGCCCGAATTGGGCTTAATCTCGTCCGATAATTAAACGTTCATTCTACCTCTTTCTAGTTGTGCCTTTAACATAGAAAGCTGTGAATCTCCAGTTCTAAAATTGGGGAAAATCTGATAAAGTACCATTATTAAATAATTGGTAACGGAAATAAACACCATGCCAGTTCTTAATATTATTGAGGATTTATTAACCGACATCTTCTACGTCGTAAGTAAAATTTCTTGATTTATAACCATTGTGAACTTTGGATTCGCCACGTTTTCACGTTTTAGAACTTCCACCGGGTAATGTTTGATTGGAATGAATAAATACAATTTAACTAATTATAGTTGCTTAACTGGGAAATAATACGCCACCACCACCACCATCATCTTTTCCTCGACCCCAACACCATTTTAAACTCTTCAGCCTGCCACACACCGTCATTTTGTTTGAAGACGCCAAGGTATTTTCAAGACGCTATCTTGTTTCAGCCTCACTTAAAGCAATACCGTTTCAAGAAAAGTAGGAGCTGTTCTTGAAATACCATTGATTCACTGTTCATGTTAATTTTATTATTGTGGGGGCGATTTTTTGACAGTTGTGGAATTAACTCTACCTCTCGTAGTATTTTTAAATGGCATGACCTCACTGATGATACGTCATTGTTTAGAAATTTTGTAAGGATTTCAGTGAGGTATTGAGTTTTTATTTTTAATAAGTTTTGATCAAAAAATGCAAATTTTAAAAGTGCATACTATTTTCGGCTTATTTATAACATAGATGATCATTTTATTCATCAAACTCATTGACTACCACTCTGCCCTTCCATAGTTACTCTACCTATACTTTTTTAATCACATTAAAGTATGTTCAATGAACAAATTTACCCATACGCTAGCCCATCGGTTCTCAAACTGTGATACGCGCACTTCTTGGGGCACTCAAAATTTTTAGGTGGTACTCGGACGTGAAATAAAACTAACAAACATTATTTGATTTTAGACCAATGGAGTGCATTATCTAATGTGATGTAGTATTGCCTGTTAATAAAGCTCGCCCACAACACTGTGTTGTGTGTTGTGTTTTGTTGTTCTTCTGGTAATCAATTATGTTTCTGTTTGAAATCTGATTACTGTACTTAGTGAATGTTAAATAAAATTAACAATGGATAAACGGCCCATAAAGAAAAACCTCGTAAAACCTGATTTAAAATGTTAAACCATCAACTTTACAAAATATAAGCAGATCTAATGTGATTATTTATTTATTCGTATGGTACATTTTATAGTTTATTTAATTTTTAACCAATGAGTAGTCAATGACAAAATAAAAAAACCCGAAAATCAAATCAATAAAAATCAAAAGACTTTGAAACTAAAAAGGGAAAATATTAGTGAAGAAGGGGGTTGCAGTACTTGAATGCATTTTGGATGACATTAAAAGTAAAAAACAATTAAAACAATTCCATTGTCAAATGTTACTGTGTCAAGAAAATCAATTATATGGCATATGACACGAAACAACAACTTGTTTGAGCAAATCGAGGTAGCCCTCCCTTTGGTATACAACTCGATGAAACCGGGACGTCGCTGACCTAGCTCAACTGAGACTTTTGTTCGTAGCATATTTCAAGAGAAAATATTTGAATATCTTTTATTTTGTTTTCAAGTTAATAGATTCTTTTTTTTCTGAAAACCAGATTGAGTAGAAAGAATGTGTGTCAGTGTAAAACTTTTGGCCCGTGTTTTTGAGATCCCAAAAAGTCGCAAATTTTTTTACTGAACATAAATTGGCTTTGAAGTTATTTTTTTTAAGTAAAATTTTAAAAACTGAACATCTACAATTTGTCCATGCAGGGTAGTATTTCTGATATTTTTATGAAAAAGAAAACTGATGCAATGGTAAAACAGATCACTATTCAGGAACTTATAACTAATGAGAACAGCATTTCTGATTTTATTGAATTCAATACTCAAATGGGTCATTATTTGAATGCTATGAAGATCCGCATTCTAGAGTACTTTCACATTTGGAGAAACAGTATGACTAGATACATGACCCCTTCGATGCTGATGCAACGGACGTTAACCTGACTACTTTCGGAAAAAAGTTTGAGAATCGCTGCTTTAACCCATAATCTACTGTATCTACGAATGGTAAAATGACCGGCACTAAATAAGCTATAAGTAGCTCTATAAGTACTATACGGGTCTCTAATTTATTGTAGACACTCTGGCACATATTTCTTAGTTATTATGCAAAGCAACTGCCAAGAAAGGCAACATGTGACCTACAGTTTGCAAAAGCTCTTGTAACAGAAATGACCTGTGCAACTTCAAAATTGGGCTTTTGTTTATTATTGCAGAACGCAATTATTTTTTACTTTTACAAGTAATCGTGAACCAAAGTTTAAATAAAGAAGTACACCAACACAAGGAGGATTGGACATATAAATAATCTTGATCTTGAAGCTTTCGTCTAATGGAATCACCTGATTTTATACCAGTAATGATATTTGAAAAATGTCGCAAAACGGGTGGTACGTCTATACGATGCAATTTCTGATGACATGGATATTACTGAGTCCGATAATAGTTTGTTTTTGTTGTTGCTACTTCAATCGTCTAATAATTTTCTAATTCAGAATCTTCCATTTTTTTCTAGTATTAGCCACTGTTTACCCCCCAGCTATCATAGTAGTCATTCCTTATTTTTCTGTATATGACAATTTTATCCAAAAATGTTGTACGAGTTTTGGTGGCATGTGATTTTGTACTAAAATGTCTACCTAGTAAAAATCTTTAATTTTAGTAACCACCAGATAGTTAATAACCGGCTCATCGATTTCTTAAAAACCACTGGTATACGTTATTTGTTTTCTTTGTGATCGACCAAGAGGCTTAAAACTTAATTTGAATAATTTTGGTACTTCGTTGGCATTGAATCGACTTTTCTAAAATTTACGCTGGATGCCTGATGATATTTAGTTTCTGTTGTTGGTAAATCACTAACTGATAGCCATCTTGATTGGATAATAGCTGACCATATTATGTCTGAAATTACACGCTTTCATAACCAAATTTTGACACGTTATAAAGCGACCATAAAAGAAAACAGTGTGTCAGAAACATTTACTGTAATGCAGCTTGCTCGTTCTTCATCTTGAGTATTAATTTTATACTATTGTTGGTATTATTTTATTTGTGTACAGTCGACAACATTTGACGTGGACATTCCTAGCGTAATAAGGCCTTGATTCTAATAACTTATAAATATAGTCTTCTTGCATTTTACTTGTACTTTGAAGTTTCTTCCATTTTCAATGTTCAATTTGTTATAGGTGCAAAACTTATTTACACCATATGCAATGGAGCCTATTTTTTTATTCTTTCAATCAATATTTTTGCTTGAAATTAAATTTCCATTAATTTGATACCAAACATAATTGTACAAGAATTTTCAAGTTTTGTTCAACACGGCGACCAAAAAATCAAATTCTATTTTGGTGGACAATAGTTCCACCCAAAAACTTGTATGTTCAGTAGTACTAATAAGTAATAATCTCATAATGGTGAGTAATTGAACTTATTTGGAACATTTTCAGTTTTTACGACGTAGTTTTTCAAAATGTCTTTGTATTAGAATCCCTTGTTTAGTGGAGGTATGAAGAAACAACTCAAAACAGTTAAATTGACATCGTTTCACCCTCCTTGTAAGGAACAATATACCCGTAAACTGAAATAAAAAATAAAGGTTTACCAATCAAGCGTATTAGCCAATCATAACAAAAAATTCAACCACATGTAAACTATTAACTTGAACCTTTACTTATAAAGAAAGAAAACAAAGTGGGTGTCAAAATTAATGTGGTTAAACAAAGGAAAACAAGAACCAAAGGAAATCAAGAATGACATTTTTCGCTAAAACTAAAATTAAAAAAAATTTTTACCTATAGGATACCCCATCCGTAGACACTCTAATCGAGTAATAACGAATTTTCTTCTTTACTTCTTCTTCACTACTATCTCTCGATTTTTCATTTATTTTTTAAAATTTAAATACTAGTCTCAAAACATTTAAGACGTTGCATTTAGATCTGACGACAACATTGTTTCATTAAGCATAATTATGGAATATTCATACTGTCCCTTGTTATAGAATGAAAATATATACAAAACTCATACGAAGCAAGTAATCAGAATAAACGTTCTTTTTAAGAGCTGAAAATTTTAATTTCGATAATTCTGTAACAAGTTTAGAATAAAATTGATGCGCGAGCCGGAGATGAGCGTGAGAATCACGAGCATAGCAAATTTTACGGTGTACAGCCTATACTTTTTCAAAGACTTAAAATAAATATTTTAAGTTACAAATAATTATTATTTAATGACAAATCTCTCACTTCGATAACAGTCAAAGCTAACACTATATCGTTGCGCCAATGTAAGAAAAATTTTCTGTCTCTAGACCTAGAAAGTAATAAAATCGCACAGGTCTAGAAGTGTGCCGAAATATTTTTGAATCCCTAGAGTGAGAATGACATAAAAATTTAATTTTTTGATTATTTTCAAGAATTCTCCATTACATTTAAAATAATGTTTTTTTTATTATTGATTGAAAATGTTTTATAAAGGCTTAAAATTTCTTAAGGTTAAAAATCACATTTTAATTTGTTTTTAAAATATGTTCGAAAAGCGTAATTTAACAATTCATAAGTTCTATTTATTATACGAATTTTGCACCTTTAATCTCATCAAGGGTGGTAAAAATATTGTGTCTTAAGTCGGATTAAATTGCCTCGTAAAACAACAGTTTCACGTTACCATAGATTCCTATTAGACGTGGTAGATAAATAGGAATAAATAATGTTGAGACATATGAAAATCATGTAGTATAGAATAAAATTTAATAAAAAAGTTGTATATGCACACATACTAAAGATGTGTAAAATGGATCGTTTTATTATGTCAAAGCTTACGCTGTAAAATAATTATCAAAGGCAGAAAAATAATTAATTGAAAACGTACATTCCAAATTTTTTAACCATTCTAATTTAAGATTAAGTTTCGTAAACTTGTTGTGGGATCACTTATAAATTTCTGTCAGTTTTGGGGTAGAAACTTTAATCTTACCGATAGCCACAATTAGGCCGTCCGTTAATTTTACATTCTAGGTCTAAACTAACCCGCAAATAAGGTGTTGAAAATGTGAAATAATAATTCAGAATCTGTTTAAATTATCACCTTATTTTACAAATTATAGTAAAGACTGTTAATAATTTTTTTAAATTATTTATCCAACACCAATGTATGTTTTTTTATTACACGCAACAGCGTTGAATAATATTTTAGCAGCGCACTCTATATAAGTTACTATATTCAGCAAAGAAATTTTTTACATTTACTAGAATAATAAAGCAATTGGAAAAATATTGTATTAAATTCGTTATATAAGGGGTCTAGACTGCGTATACAACAAATTTAATAATATACTATTATGTGTATTAAGCTATAGTTCGATTTTGCATCACTGTGTTGATGTTGTACATTCAACAAGTAAATATTGAACGTCGCGAATGTCTATTCAACCATCATTGAAATTTATTTTCAAATTGAAAATTTGAGATTTTATCCGTTAAATACAGCTTGTTACTTTTTCATCAACGTAATAGTGTTCTGGGCTAAATTTTATAACATGCAAAAATCAGTTTGAATATTATAATATTTAATAAATTTAATAAATTACGAATGATATTTTTTACATTGAAATTCATTTATTTAATTATTATTTATTTATTTAACTTTTTTTCTTGATTATGTTATTTCATTTAAAAACCTTCAAAATAAATATTATTGTTAAATAATTTTTTATCATCTAAACAAAAGTTATATATTAGTAATTTCAATGTTCATTTTATATCATCAATCAGCTCGTAAAAACATGGTAAATAAATAAATAATCTATCGAAATGAATTTGTTTATTAAGTATACAATTCATTCACGATTCTACAATCAACGTATAGTTTGGTTAGGAACGTAAATTTAATTCGGCAACCTAGTGGTATTCTATCTTTTCATATATTGTAATTATAGTAAAATTAATAGACACATATTTAAGTAACAATTGTTGAATGTAATATAAGTTGTGCTTTTGTGTATAGTGATAATTTAAACACACATGGCTGCAACAGCGGGCGGCGATTCTTCGTCGCCCAATACAATTCAAGACCATATAGCGTAACTCAAGTAGAATACATAATCTTTTAAATAATAAATACAGACCGGTAGATTTTGGGCCTTATATTGTGTATATCGAACACAAAAACAAAATTTTTGGTAAATTACATCCTATTAGAATAGGGCATTATCTACATGAGTGCGCATTATTCAAAAATTCGATAAGTGATATTGCCGCAATCGGTATTAACAGAGTAAAAGTAACCTTCAACTCATTTGAAATTGCAAATAAATTAATTAATCACGATGCTATCATAAAACATGACTTAATCGCGTATATACCTTCTTTCTTTATACAAAAGAAAGGTGTTATAAGAATGGTAGATACGTTTTTGAAGAGGAATATTTGAAAAATGCCATTCAATGTAATCAGAAAGTTTTAGAAGTGAAACGGATGGTTAAAAAAATAGAACAAGAAGGAATCATTAATTTAGTTAAACGTCAAACGATTATAGTCACATTCTTAGGGAACTCTTTACCACAAAATGTATATATTAATAGTGTAAACTTTATAGTAGAACCTTATGTATATCCAGTGGTACAATGTAAAAATGTTTGAGATACGGCCACACTCTTACTCTCTGCAGGGGTGTACCAAGATGCAAAACATGTGGACAATCAGATCCCTCCTGTGAAGAGGACTGTAAACAAACATATTCTGCGTTAACTGTAAAACAAATGACCATTCGTCTACAGATAAAAGTGCCCAATTTACGCAAAACAACTCAGTATTAAAAATTAATGGCGACAGAAAACGCAACATTTAAAGAAGCAGAATTGCTAATAAACAACCCTTCTTATAACAAAATTATATCAAACAACCGCTTTGCCATCTTAAATAACTTAACAAATTTTCCAAATCTCCCGGCGAGTAGTTCTCAACCAACTTATCCTGCTAGACTACCACATCTCGATAATTTTAAACACAAACATTTAAATTCTTCACAACCACTAAATCACCTAAAGAAACGCAAAGCTCCACTATCCCCAATATCCCCAATATTGGTAATGGAGGAAGAAGTTAATAATTTTCCATCTGAACCAGTTTTCAAAAACATGCTATAACGAAATACACCAATGTAAAAATAAATTTATTGAAGAATAACACATATTATTATGGACATTTTAAAACAGTTACGCCCGGATTTAACGAAACCCAATTAGCACCCTATAATATAAAAAGAACGTATATCTAATATCTTTGAACATACAAAAATAAAAACAACAATGGTGACCCAAAACTTTAATAAAGCATTAAATGTATTACAATGGAACGCGCGATCCATTTCTAAAATAAACCGTATAATACAATTTTTGAATACATACATGTACTAATTATATACGAAACATGGCTGAAATCAAAGGATAATTTCAAAATTTCCGGTTTTAACGATGTTAGACTAGACCGCCCAGATGGTTACGGTGGAGTAGCGATATTTGTAAAGGAGACACTCTCATTTACACCTATACAAATCACTAAAAATTATAACTCTAAAATAGAAGTCTGTGCTGTATATCTCCACAAACCAAAAATATCAATAGTTTCTATTTATAAACCACCCCATATTATCGCAAACGAATCAGACTGATAAACATTTTTCACAATTCTCAGGCAATGTAATTATCGGAGGTGACTTTAACAGCCATAATACTTTATGGGGATCGGATCATGACAATAATCAAGGAATCAAATTAGCTAATGCAGTAGATAATTTTGATTACATTATAGCAAATAGCGGTGCTCCCACACTCTAACGGCTCTTCTCAAACTCCGTCTGCTCTGGATCTTACCTTTGTTGCACCAAGTCTAGCAGGAAACTGTCATGGAACGCATTAGATGATCCCATGGGATCTAATCATTTTCCCTTACTCATTAAAATCAACGAATCCTGGACTAAATCGCTAATCTACCCATCATCAAGTGGAATGAATCCGGTGCTAACTGGAACCTCTTTAGAATTAATCCATTATGACCTACAGAATAATAAAAACGCGTTTGAGAATAATAAAGACAGAATTACATACCTTACACAATCAATTAACAATGCTGCGTCCAAATACTTAAAAGTTAAAAAACTTTTCAACCAAAACACCGACGACCTGTTTGGTGGGATGAAAGTTGCACATCCATGATAAACAAGAAAAAGAGGTTTTAAGAGAGTATAAAAAAGTCTACTCTTGATAATTACTTAAGCTATAAGAAACTAGACGCTATCAGTAAACGTTTTTCCTTCAAAAAGCAGAGATTCTTGGAAAAATATTTAAATAGTTTAAATAAAAATACAACCCCGACACAGATTTGGAAAATAGTTAAAAGTATCACTTCTACTATCACGCCATCCAAAAAACAATACTGGACAACACAATGGTAAACAAACTATTAGACAAATGCGCTCCTCCATCTGTCACATACGATCTAAGTCCTACAGACACAATAAACGACAGTGGTGTTACAAGTCAACCATTTACCCTAGAAGAACTGGAAACTGTACAAAAATTTCACAGAAATAGTGCTCCTGGACTAGACAGCTATACCTATAGTATTATTTCCAAAATTCCTCTAATAGCTATGTCCACTTTACTCGAATATATAATGATTGGTGGATAAACGGTTCCTACCTACCAGAACTTAAACAAATCATAACAATTTTTTTCTTAAAAACCGGTTTGTAACCCAGAACATATTACATCGTACAGACCCATCTCCCTTATGTCATGTCTAACTAAAATCTTCAAAAACTAATTAAGATTAGGTTAGAATGGCACTGCGAGTATAATTCTTGGCTGCCCCAAACCAATACGGGTTTTGAAAACGTCTAGGCACACAAAATGCAATTACTCATCTGATTTCTGATATACAGTTTAGCCTTTCAAAAATAAATATTTAACTTGTTTGTTTATTGATTTAACGGGAGCATATGAAGCCGTTGACCTAAAAATACTAAAAACAAAACTATTTGAATTGGGTATATCAGAGAAAGTGTCATGTAATATTATAAATATATATAATAACCGACAATATATATATATATATATTAGCAACTTTGCCGACAGATGTCAAAGAGTTGACTTAGTCGAATCTTCATAATTAACGTCAACATAACAGTTGGCAAGGATAAAAATTCGAATCGACGCAATCACATACAAGATTTGTACAATAGCAAACAAACACTGAGAATCACTGACAGCTGTTTCAAGTAACTTTTGGGACTCAATCGGTATGATGAGAACTCGAGTGCAAGTTCACCTATTGTAAAACGCGCGCTGTCGACTATATGCCCTACTGGAGGAATCACAATATTGTGAAAACATCAAACCGTATTTTGAAAATACAAGAATGCTAGGAAGAGAAAAGAAAATATTTATGTAACTTGCCATTATTAGAGAACAAATCGAGATAGAAAGTACGTCCTAGTTGATTAAATACGAATGATGGAAAAGGTTTACCTAACACATGGAACACCGTTATTAACTTTACCTCAGGACTAGAAGATCTCCAAATATCCAACAAATAGTACAACAAAATATGCAAAACAACATTGGCATGATACCGATAGTAATGCTATTGGTTACTCTGGTCCAGCGACACGTTCAAAGTAAAAATCGCATAAAACTAAAATTGTTATTTATTAATTACTTGAAAAAGCTGCGTGTTAGCCTGGCAAAACGTTGTAATTTTTAATATTTATTCACGTGTTTAAACCCCAAAGATTTTTTATTACAAATATATATATGTAACAACATTAAAGTTGTTAACATTTACGTACGTGAACGCTTTCACGAGTCGACACTATATGTCGAAAAGCTTATCGTTTAAAATATATATATATATATATATAAGAGATCACACGCACTTGCTACATGGACCAAGGTATGTGCGTCAAGGAATTCCTCAGGGCTCCGTCCTTAGCCCATTGCTTTTCAACATATACACAGCAGATTTACATAAATTGTGGAACCCAGATATCAAATGCATACAATTTGCTGACGATATTTGTATATATAGTAGCCGTGATTCCTACGACGAATGCGTAGCTGACCTCAAAAATAACTTACGACGCCTTAATGTATGGATGCGTCAAAACGGATTCTGCTTAACCCCTAAAAAAACTGATCTCTTAACGTTCACCCGTCACAGGCTTAAAACTGGATCTCAAATCATAATCGACGACATACAGATACCTATAGTATCCATATACAAATACCTAGGAATTATCCTAGACAGTAAATTATTATGGACCAAATATATTCAGTATTTAAAAGGCAAATGTGAAAAGGGATAAACATATTGAGTAATGTCTCTAAAACAAAATGAGGTGCAGATCCCACCACGTGCCTTCATTTCTATAGAGCATACGTTCGTTCGTTGTTGGACTACGGTAGTACGGTATATGGTTCCTCCCTCTAAGACCAATCTCATTACTATAGATAGAATTCAATTTAAAGCTGTAAGAATATGTTTAGGGGTAATGAAATCCTTCCAACTCCAGTGATATTAGCTGAGGCCCACGAACCTCTCCCTTTCCCTCAGACGTAAATACCTGGTATCAAAAGCAATGTTAAAAATAAAAGCCTATAATTCGATCTTATTTAATAAAATACATTTTATTTTTATTGAATGCTTAACAAATAAATACTGGCGTATTAAAAATAACCTTCCATTAGTAGATGCATACTCTGATACATTGCAATTTAATAACATCCAGTTGTTTAATAAAAATCCTATATATTGTCTGGATTACAAGGTGCAGTTAAGTAGGACAACAGTCATTCTCCCTAATTATACAGATAACAAAAATTCAAAAACCAATTTACATTACACCCTAGCTGTTCTATTTATTCAGCTGAAGTGTACGCTATCAAAATGGCCCTACAATGGGCACTAGAAAATAAAATATTAAAAATGGTTATTTTAACGGATTTACTTTCTATTTTAAACTCATTAACAATCTGTATAGAACAACTATACACGATGATCTCGTGTACGATATCAAGCACATCCAATGCCAACTAAAAATAAGAGGAAGCACGGTAGTATACGTTTGCTAAAGGACATAGCGGAATTAAAGAAAACGAGTGGGCTGACGCGCTAGCAAAAAGACTTTTATAATTACTACTGTCAACCACTTATATTCCAATAAGGGACATTATAAAAGAAAAGAAATGTCTGCTTAGAACTAGTTGGGAAACACAATGGATCGAGTATGTGAAGAACAATTGTAATTCATAGACTATGCTACACCCGGTTCTACAAAAAAGATGACGTTATATCATTACGATGCTTATCGAAATTTACGCCTCTTGCATCTCTCGTCTGCGAATAGGACACTACAGCCTTCCATCCCATTTATACAAGTTAAAAATTGTGAGATCAGACAAATGTGACTGTAATAACATCTCAATTGGAAACGCAAAACCATGTGCTTTTTGCTTGTAGAAAGTACGAAACTTATAGACAAAATTTTCTGAAGAAATTAAATACAATGAATGTGCACCCACCGATAAGCATCTCTTATTTATTAGCTCTACACCAGCAGACCGTATACGACACAATCATACAGTTTATTAAAATTTCCAATATTTCCATGTAATTGACGACTAAAGACTTCCATACATTCTGTGGTTAAAGAGTAAAAACTTAAAACCAAAAAAAAAGTATACAATTTGTATTTGAAGATTTTTAAATAAATAATGTTTTATTTGTTTATGTAACTATTGTTTGGTTTGTCCTATGTAACATTTGCAGTGTAGTTTGTAAATAAGTTATTATTGGTCTGTAATGTCAATTTTTTCAATATACGGGTTGTTTCTAAAAATATAAATTGAATACAAGAGTAAAGTACCTTTATTTTTGATAGAATTGAAAATTGTCATGGAAAAAAGTTGATCAGACCCATCTATTGTAAAAGTTGGCAACATAGAGGAAACTTTTGAAGTCAAGTATAAGGATGTAATTGCATATTAAGACATAGTTTTGAATTCTGAACAACTTTTATAACCAAAGTTTACGATATTGTCACAAGTAAAGATACTTTACTACTCCTGTGCCGAAATAATATTTTTGAAACACTTGATATATGTCTTGAAATAATTGGTAGCTGATCACTTCATTTTGAGTTTACGGTCGAGCAAAACCTTTTATGAAAAATAACTTTTTTCCATAAAACCAATAATAAAAAAGTTTGCCATATGTTGCCAACTTTTAGAGACATTCTGTATAGTTAGTTTTCACCTAGGATTTGATATATTTTGTAAATTCTGTTTTGGTATGTGTGTATTTTTGCATTTTTTTCAAAAAAAAATTTATTGATTCTATTGCGAATACTCTATTGTGTATAAAGAAACTATATCTAACGAAAAATTTTATAATTCGGCAACACTTAAAATTTTTGATTATTTTTTTAAAAGACCAAGAGTTTTAGTACTATTTTTATTTTGCAAAGTAATGTTTTTTAAGTTGGAGGAAGTATTTTCACTTTTGGTATAATAGATATTGGTGGGGGATATTGTAACCACAATTAGTGTCACGCATAAAAAATACTTTCAACAAAAGTTATTCGAGAGAAAAATCTGTAAATGAATATTTTTCTAAGAATTTAAAATTTGAAAATCTGTATCGGTTAACGTTATTTTGACTTGATGATTATACCCAAAAATCAAATCAAATCTGAGTATTATAAATAAGACCCATGTGCAAAGTTCTATAAAAATCGGACGTTTGATATAATTTCAAAATATTTGTACATTTTTAATTTTTCAACATATTGCGATGGTTTGAAAAGATTCGCATATAAAAAAATAATTAATTTTAGCAATGAAAAAGTCCACAAAATTATCAGGATCAATTTGGGTCCGTTCTAAATTAAAAATTTGAGTATAAACATACTAAATTTAATCAAACGAACAAAATAAATATGAGCAATTTAAATTCTGAACCCTAAAAATCCGTTTGAAAGCAAATACGGATGGAAAAAGAACGTAGTTTTAATATAATTTTATATTAAGCGAAATACAATTCGTAACGTTTTATAAAATATGTAATCTTGTTAGAGTTCGTTGATCTTGATTGTAGACCAAAATTTGGTTAATAATGAAATTCTTGGGTAATTATTTAATTAATTTATTACACGATTTAGTTTATTTAATGTTCATAATAATTTTTCATTTTTAAAAGGTATCACTTAATCTGAATTTGTTTTTTTAAACACACCCGTTTATGTTTTGATTTTAGTTTTAATTTGATAATGTATTTCCGACTACATATTTTGTATTTCGAATTTAAGCAACACCTCTTGTACTACCGGAATTGTTAAATTTTATTTTGATTACATCTTTCTTCTTCCTAATATGTCCAATCGACTATCGACTACTCTCCGATTGTCAGTTTTAAGTTCCCTACTATCTATTTCACTGGTACATCTGTACTTGAATAAAATTTTCCATTGAAATTCTGTTACAGTTTACAGAGGTAACTTTCTCATCACTTTTTGCTTATCAATATTTTTTACAACACGCGAGTTGATAATTTTATGAAGTTTTCTCGCGCCACTACGTCTCCACCGCTATTTCGCATTTTATCACGTACGCAGACTTTGCGTCTCTACATTTATTTTATCCCAAATGAAATGAATTTATAAACAATAATCCTATCTTACACATTAACTTAATTTATACGCCTACAAGCCTTTTATTTCAACTAAATGAAATTTTATTTACATGATATATTTTAATTGCCTTCTTAAAATAAATTCAGGTCGGTTTTAGAAATCTAATTCAATTTTATACCATTAATTTACTTTCAATTTATATAGAAACCTTGACAACAAATCTTATCATTTTTGATTAAACACAAAAATATTTCTATTTTTAAAATACTATGTATTTCATCGCAAAATATTCATTTACTAAGATCATCTAATCCAAAATCACTAATCTTAAACATTTTACCTAAGACACAGTAACCAAACGTACTGTTAATTACATAAGTTCACCTACTTGTTATTTAGCACAATTTTTGTCTAAAGAATTTGATAATGAAATATATTTCATTTCTAAATATTCACTTAAATTTTTTTCTTAACTAGTTAAAATTAGGTCAATTTATCTAATTAATCTAATCTTATCCTTGTTTCATTCAATATTATTAATCTTTTTCCGTCAGTACCTTCTTAATAAATCATTAATCTTATTTCTAATTTGTTAATTTCAAGCAACCTACCTGATATTATAACTGAAAGTTTAATTAATGTACTTGTTTTTGTTACCAAAATCTTTTTTTTTTACTTTTCAAGTACAAGAATTTTCTTTATCTCCAGTTTCATTCGATAACTTAGAGAATAATTTTATTTCTAAAAAATTAATACTCATGTTTTTCTTATTATTTCTTAAACGTCGGCAATAAGATAGTACAGGGATTGTCAATGACATAAAATTCTGAAAACCAGCTCCTATTAAAGGCCTAACACAATTTGAGTTTCTATATATATAAATTAATACTCATATAATCCCATCAAAACGGTATGTTGATGACACACAGATGAGACAACTCTAATCATGCAAAAGCACTCATCTTCATCAAAACTCTTAGAATTCTGATCATCCGTAAATTCCCATTCGGAATATTTTATTGTAAGTTGTTCCATAGTTATGACTGGAATCAACTCTTTTCCAAAGGATCATCAGGTGGTATAGATAGTTTACGACCTCAACATTTAGTAGACATAACTTCTAAAGCAGCTGGTAAAGGGGGTACTGAGTTTATCCAATTCTTGACAAAATTGGTCCATTCTATGTTATCGGGATAAGTCAACCCAAATGTAACAACCCTTTAATGCCCAATGTATGCTCTTTAACTAAAAAGGATAGAAGTATATGCCCTATTGCGGTGGGCAGTACATTCCGTCGTGTGGCTGGAAAACTATGTTGTAAAGCGGTCGTAAAGAAAACTGATGATTACCTTCTTTGGCTTCGGGACTAAAAGTGGTTGTGAAACAGTTGTGTATGCAGTGAGATCATTCCTAAATCTGAATAAGAATAAGGAAAAAGTTATACTACAAAAAACGCGTTTAGTTTCATAGAACGAGACGAGGTTAAAATCAGTTATATATCAAACTTCGAAGTAATATCCCATTCTATAACAATGCTATTCTTCTCCATCAATCTTATCCTATGGAATCAAAACTTGAACACAACAAGGCTGTTCAACCTTGTTTTACAGCCTACACTTTATGATCTAATTCCGAATTTTGTGTTTTCTATACGGACAATGAAGAGGTAATCCTCAAACCATTCCACAAAACTTCCAATTTCTTATATCAAAAGCAAACGTTTGGGTTTGAAAATCAATTCTGAGAAATGAGAGATATTTTTCTGTTCTGGCGTGAAGGGCAGTGAGCTATTAGCTACTAGGTGCTCTCTTATGGAAGAATTGGCTTCAGTTTGCTTGAATCAGAACACTGAGAAAGTTCTTTGATTGTGTAGTCGGTTTTCCCAATTAAATCACTACGTCGCTTTCTACTTGTTGAAGCATAGTATACCGATCCCCAAGTTTACTTACCTTCTACGAACAACTCCAATTTGAAACTTAAGTAAATGGGACAAATGCTTAAAAGCACTTTAGATATATAATCCTCAATGTAAAGATGGACCCCATCATTAGACTGGAGCAAGTTTACTCTAGAAAAATAGAGATCATTAGATTAGAATATTATAACATATAAATAGTAAGATGGGTAAGAGTTGACATGGTTAGGTTTTAGTGGTTTTCCTAAATCATGTGTCACCTCGGTTTGGGTGAAAATGAACCGGAATTCGGGGATTTATGTTGTTTTTAAAATTAAAATAACCATCCAAGTATATTGAAAGTGTACGTTTTCCGCGTAACTGTCAAGAGTGCTTAGTGCAATGTTTAAGCTACGTGTACCATCAAAATAAGGAACTTTCTGTTCGCGACCCTTTAGAGATTATCATTCAATTTAATTAAAATAATTAATCGAAATACTTATTAACTTCTCTAAACTGCAAACTTATTAGGAAAAATGCAATATCGTAATATGCATTTCTTACGATAACTTCGGATTAATAAAAAACTGTTCCTATTGGATTAAGTAACAACGAAATAATCATTGAGTCATTGGTGAATACTTGATTAGATTATCCTTCGTTTCATCGACTTGAGAAATCAACTGTAAGTACTCTGTTTGTTTACCTCAGAAAACTTTCCGTGTTAAGTGAATTTGTGTTCAGGTACGCATATTCGAATTAAATTAGGCAGCGTCTTATTGAATTCCTTTTATTAGATTTATTAAATTATGTTTTGTGGTTCAAAATGATTAAACTGAGATCACGTTATTTTCTAATTTGATGCTAAATTAGTTATTTTGTTTATTCGACAAAACCGCAGTCTCATTTCGTTTAAGAACTACGTGAATTTGTAATAGTTTTAAGTCAACGCGGTCATAATCTTCTTTCATCTTGCCCGATACCGGGATTGATTTTTGTCCGTTTATTTTTAGAAAAAGCGGATGCAGTATTAATGTTAAAATAACACACGATCGTGGTGTAATCTGTGTATAGCTTGATATTTTGAATTTCAATAGAAAACCGGACGTTTTTTTTTTGTTTGGAACTGTCCTTCAAGTGTTTTTCCCTATTCTTTTAGTGAGCATTTGTTGTATATTTAAAAAGATAGATGTTTTTAAAAATTTCGTGGCGTAAACACTTGAACCAAATGTTTTACCAAGACGAACCAAACGGTTTCGTCATCACACTATACAGGTTTATACTGTTCTTATGGGGCACCATACATAACATAACTTACATCACAATACAATATTTAAAATGTGCCATAGAATAAATAAATAAAAGATTTAACGCTCCCAGCTTATCCAATACCATGGTTATGAATCTTGTTATGTCAATGCATCTGGAAAAAAGATCAAATTAGCTGCTATTCTGAGGGCTTTAATACGTAGATTACTCATTATACTCAGTAACCAGATGTTGAATGTTGATAGTAAAAAATACAGTTTCTAAACAGAACTTTGTTTATCATGACTCTGAGGCAAGACATATTTTCGCATATAAAAAGAAATCAAGTGGGTGGCTCTCCGCGCTTCCATCTAGATGTTTGGGGACGTTGTTAGACGAAATACGTATAACCGCATCTTTAAGACTAGGAACAAAAATATGTCATTCATACGTAAGTACACGTGGAGCTAGTGAAGACGAATATAGCAATCATGGCTGACTTAAAGAGAACGAACATGTCGGTGGACTTACTTAATAACCTGATCAAAAGAGCTTTATCTTTGGCTGAAATTCCATCTTGTCTGGAACCTGTTGGACTATTTAGGACAATGGCAAAAAACCTGACTATATTACTTTAATCCCTTGGACAAGAGGAAGTTTCTGGTTTGAGACGCAACCGGTTCTCACACGTTACCTCTTTTTGTAGCCATTCACATTTATTCAGCACTAGCTGAATTAGCTGCGTACGAAAAATGGTCAACTTATAAATCTTTTATAGATAACTACATTTTTGTTCCACTTTCTGTGGAATCTCTTGGTATTATTTTCTTCCGAGACTCGCGAGTTTACTAGTGAAATTAGTCGAAGGATAAAGTCAGTATTCAAAAACTAAGTTCGGCGATCCAGATTGGCAATGCAGCCTGTATAATGGGAACTTTTCCAACTGGATCTTCTCTAAGGAAGTATTATTATTTATTAAATTCATTTCTATATTAATAATAATTTTCCTTACTGATAGAAATATGAAACAAATCAACTACAAACTTACTGGTTACTGTACACTATGCAGAAGTAATATAATCAACGCATAATCAAATTTGCAATGTTTTAAAAAGGTAGACGAAAATGTATAGGTATATTTATGAGATGCTGCATGTAAAACCATTCATTCATTAATACGTAAAACGCATTTTCAAATCGAAATGCTAGTACGTCAGCATACAAATTATATTTCTTATATACTTATTGACAACATAATTTTGTTAAAATAAAAAGAATATTTTAGGTTGAGAGCATTTTTAAAAATATTTTTCTTATTTGATATATAATTTAATGATGTGTTTGCTTAATTTTGCTGTGGAATTCTTTTGCTCTTTACTTTAATAACAAATTTTGAAACGTAAAGTATTTTCTATAACTTAAATTGTACTCAAGTACGGAATTCTGGAATTGTGACAGACGAGTATTAAATCCCGTTACTCGAATCATGATTATGCAAAGGGCGAAATCCGCCTTTTCGCACATTTTTGCAGTTCATTTGACATATAAACATGACACAATTTTATATAAATACATTTATAATGTCTGCACGAGTCTATATAAACTTTAAGCTGCTTAAACAAATAGCCTCATCTGTTTCGTTGTTTTCGCGCAGATCGAGACTTGCGATCATATATACGATTTATGATTATTAATGGTGCACTAATACATGATCTTGATTAACCAAAATGTTCTAACTTCCGGTTATGCGGGAAGTTGAACAATGATTAATGACAAAGTTTTGTTGTGAAAATAAAATAAACTTTACTTACTATTGTTTGTATAGCAAATAAAAGACTAAACTTCAATAATAGAAAGCAAACAAAACTATTAAATAATTATGTTCTATAGTTACAATATTTTCTTTAAATTTGTACCCCCAAATAATAATTTGCCACACCAAATAATAATTCCTTTACTACTTGTGTCGAGTAAAAGCGAAAAAGAGGGCAATTTTGTTTCATTTCACATTGAATTTGAGTTGAAACGCCTTATCCCTGACAGCCCGTATCTCAACAATTTTAAATGTCTAAAGAGTTCGGTTTACCCTTTATTTTCAAGATTTTTTTTATTCTCTTAAGACTATCCAAGTTATTTCAAAATTTGATGGACAAAAGTTTTGCTGTAAATGTTACAGAAAGATATCAATTTAAACAACAGAAAACTATGGCCATGGAAAACCAAAATAATTGCTTCGGCAAAGAACAATTTCAAGAAAGTTCAACATAGAGAACCTTAAATAAAGCACATAGTAAACAAGGAAAGACAAGTAAAGACAAAAATTGCAAATTTTACTTACGTTCGTCTTTCAGCGCCCCCGTTTCATCGCCGCCAGTTCATGGCCGCCGTTTCATCACCACCTGTTTTATTGCCTCCTTGTCCTTTGCCAAGATGTTTCATCGTCGCCGTCTCAACGCCGACCATCGATACCATTTCACGGTCACTTATTCATTATGATGGTGGATACCGTATTCTCATTGATTTTGAAAACATTGGAGTTACTCAATTCAAAATTTCAATTTGTACATGAAATTAGGTTTTTGTAGTGGTTGTCTTAGTGTAAAAGTTCCATTTTCTTCTATAGTAGTAAAAGTAACTTTCACTTAAAAACTGGTGCATCAAATTACACCAATAATTTGTTAGATACCAATCAAAACTTGGCTTAACGACATCTATGGTGTTTATTTGAAATTCCGTCACAAACACTCTTTTAGAATGCTCAATGGTTTTGAGAAAAACTGAAAATCATATTTATTCGTAATCAATTAAGAATCATTTCCTTCAAACATGCCGAATACTGATTGAAATCCTATTATCGACGTAGATACACATTTGAAATTTACAAAAACAATGAAAACGTAAATGCTTTGTCTTTTTTTTATTAAGTAACAGCCTCGTAATCACAAAATTGATAATAAGGAAAACCTAATTAAAAGGCGACAATGAAATGTTGGACAATTAAACAACGCCGATGAAACGTTCCGGCATTGAAACGGCGACAATGAAACGTCGTGGAAATTAAAAGCCCGAATGAATCAGCGCTCCTATTCCCACATGGTAGCGCAACAAATAGAGGTATTAAACTTATAAGTTTGTACTACAAGACACTGGGAATCACGGCATAGATTAAATGCGTGTATTGTATAAAATTGTGGAAATTTATCAGATAGTTGTTTGTTATAACAGCAATTAAAAGTCCTATTTTAAAAGTTTGCCTTTTTACATATTAAAATGTCAAAAAATATATAGGGCGTCATTTAAAACCAAAGTTGTGTCGGTTTAATCGGAAATGAAAAAAAATATTTGGAAGTAGACATCGTCATAATTTATTATACAAACTATTTAACATTTTTTTGTAAATTTCAAGATAAAAGTTGCTGTTTCCTCCATGACACTATCTATTATAATATTACAAAAAGTATGTTCATTATATAGGGTGTCTCAGAATTTGTATCACAGAAACAACTGTTAAATTCTGAAGACAACCCATTGCAAGTTAATCCAATTAGTAAAAATTCCCTCAAAAACTAGTGGATAAATTTAATCATCTCATTTTAAGTAATTTCATAGTAAATCCTTGTTACTTTTGATGTTACAAAAATATTCCTTCTTTATGGCTCATCTAGATATATTTGTGGCATATTTTAATGCAGCACCTAGGATACTGAGTTCTCATTAACATAGATTTAAAAAAAAAAGTCAATATTTTCTCGAGTTTTTATTAAAATTTTATATTGTAAATATATTCAAACGTTGTTAGGTTCACCATATTGTCTTCCACAATTGGTGACCCCTACTATTAATCGGCACAATCAATTTCAATGTCAAAAAATAATGCCGAAGCAATATTGAATTCGTCAGTGATTCCATTCCAAATGCTCAAAATGTTGGATCATCAATCGAGCAAGTGAACGCATTCACAATGGCCAAATTTTAGACAGAGCACCCAAAATTAAAAGGAACATTCCGATCCCAACGTACACAGATTTGATCAATCCAACAGACAGTCATTTCCCTTCAGGTTAGTGACATAATAAGACACGCCCTCCGAAACAGAGAAATACAACAAACTAAAACAAACATTAATCATCAGGCTCAGATTCTAAAGAACGATAAATGAACTCTTTTTAATCAACAGGGAAAAAAAACTCGTCAATATCTCGCTCCAAATTATGGATATCACATAATAACTTTTGTTCCTTTCACAATCGTTTTGGTGATAAGCCGCGCAAGTGTACCCCACTTTATAGGGGTCCACAGGACAAGCAGACGGAAAACCAATGACGCTGTCCGTAACATATACGACAAAAATAAATATACAAAATTCTTTATAGATTTGGGATTAGTTCTGTCCGTCATTCCTCTTTCTAATGTCAATAAATCTCAAAAAAGAACGTAAGTACTAGCATTCAAATTTATCCTGTATCAGCCAATAACACAAACATAAAAACTTTTGGTACAACCAAAATTATTTTATTGTGTCGACGTTTTAGTACTGATTGTGTTGTCTTCTTCAAGACGTTAAAGAACTATTTATTTAACGCGTTGAAGAAGACAACCGATCAGTTGCGAAACGTCGAAGCAATGAATTTTCGCATCCTTAATCCTAAAGATGGCCTTTGTAGAAGGGAACCCTATTATTATAGTATAATACAATGGAGACCCAAACAGCATAAGCAGAGAGTCAAAAGACCTCAAAGACACTCGCTCCAGACGTAAAAAAACAAAGCGAGAAGAAACTGGCATCAGTTGACACAAGGTAAAAAATCATGGAATATACAAAATGAGCCATGTCCTGTAGTGGACTATTAATGGCTACTAAAAAAGAAGAAAAAGAAAAGATATCCAATATTTTAATATCAGTGTTTTTTTTAGTCGTACCATCTTGGTTTAATTTATTACTTTTGCTCTTAAGAGTCGGTGGTGACTTTCTGGATCAAAACAATTTATGGCGGTTACGTCGTGAATAACGTTTTATGGTTACTTAGAATAATTTTTATTTTCCATTGGGCATATCCAACTCTATCCTCTGTTTGTTTTTTTCTCGAAAATGTATTCAATACCAATAATTTACTTTACGTTTTTCTCCAATATACCTGTAAAGTTTTGTATGCACTGCCCGTGTGCTTTCGTATTACGAAGCTCACTCCATTAGAACTTTCGTCGTATTTTTCTGTGTTTAGTAATATGTTACTGAGTGTGTACCAAGCTTTTCGTTTCTTTTGATTTCACTGAGAACTATTATACCCCCAGTTAATAGTTTATAGCTCTTAGTTCCGTTATGCGGTCTTGTGTTTGAAATGTTTTTATGTTCTGTGTTCTTATCCATAGCTTTGTAATTTTATGATGATGGCTTTTGTTTAGACTCTGGGATTCTTAGCACCCTCTTTACTGTTCCATCGATAGTGGCAATCTTCTTTACATTTTTTTTATCGACTTTCCGACTGCCGGAGACTGAGGTCTGTTGGGGAGCATTTACTAGACTAATTTCCTAAAACTGTGGGAGCCGTGATTGACCCTTATTAGTACATCCGTCACCTTTTCACGAAGTGACGACTGCCTGCCCTTTTAAAACTTTTGGATAGATTCTGAACATAGGAAGCATGTCACAAAAGCAATACGTTAAAAGATTTGTAGAATTGTTGATTTATTTTTTTTCTCTTTGGAAGTGAACCTATATCAGCGCCAATCATGTCCAATAAAAAAAGTGTTTGTTTTAGATAAATTACGTGAGATTCACTCCCAAAAACAGAAAAAAAACATAAATCTACAATTCTACAAATCTTTAATGTATTGTTTTTGTGATATGCTACCTATGCTCACAATGCGTCATGGTTTTCTTCATTACCACAATGTGTTGTCGTCGTATAGCATAACCACGACAAGAATTTCGCTACATGGTCTTTCTGCAAAAGGCACAACGCGTGCGCGTTTTCATAAGAGTCATATCAAGAATTTGGCAATGTGGATCATTATACGTTGTGATCGATTTTTTCGCTCAATATTTCGATATTTGAACGTAACTTAGACACATAATGGCTAATGGTTCGGTACTAAATCAAAACGTACTGAACTAATTTAGTAGGTGTAAACAAACTCAATGAAGAAGGTAGAAAAGCGAAGGGATTAACATGAAGGTAGAAAGAGGGCGCTTCAGGGTAGGGGGAGACCTAAATACTTGAGGAAAAAAACTGAATATGGAGAAAGCGACCAAAATACTAGCAACAATAAAATATTTTTGCAAACATTTTATAACAATACAAAACAATATTGTTACAAATCTTTTGCTATTACACACGTTTAATTTATATCAACTTAACATGAACTCCAGTGGCGTAACAATATCCTATACATAAGGAATGTTAAAGATGCGATATTTTTCATTATCTTTGGTGATGTTCAGCGACGGTTTCAAAGTCATAATATTTATGATCTCCTATTTTGTTACTTTTACTGAGAAACTATAGTGCACACATGATAATTAAGCAAAAAAAATCTGTTTTAGCGCCGGTAGGTCATCCGTCTGTAAACACAATATCTCAACAACAGCTGATCCTATATTGACAAGATATTTTAATACTGTTCTGAAGAAATTACAATATATATAACTTTTGTTTTAACTACTTTTAATTCAACGATTTTTTTCAATACCAAGTGCAAATTTTCGAAAACGTGTTCGACTTTAATAAAACTTAATAAACTATGATTTTTCTAATACTAACGGAGTTTTGAAAAAATTGGAAAATAATTAAGATTAAATGTATTTTTTTTTCACAGTAATTGTTTTAATTAATTAGTTTTGTTTAAATAATTGTTTGAATCAATAAGTAATAATAGGGAATCAGTAATCAGGTGACTTTGTGTAACATTATTATAAAGAAAATTAATTGTATAAAAACTACAAAACAAGAGTGAATCTAAACTACATTAAAAAAAAACACAAATTTTAATTTAGGTAAAATGCAACAAACGTACATTAGAAGGCAAAACGGTACACTCCGCATATTATAAATTAATTTCAAAATTAATTTAATATACATTTTCAAAAATATTTTTTTAAAACAAAGTTTTATTTATAAGTTACATATTGTATTAAACTTTTTCATTTCATTGCCATGTAAAGTTTAAATGTATTTTGCTTTATCGCATGACAAAAACAGTTTTTTTATTTTAAAATGATAGGTATCATGTTATACTTTAAGAAAAAAAAATTTGTTGGTAATGTAAAGTCGAAATATAAATATTAGTTGCAAAACATATTTCGTTAAAATGGAAAAACAAATGCAACATTTTTTTTTAGTTCTTTACTTTCAAGATTGAAGTTTTTTTCCTGTTTTAACGAGATTTAATAAATGTCAAACAAAACAACATACTAATTTTAACGATTTTAAGAGTTTTTAAGAATCCAATAAAAAATTTTGTTTTGAATTTGTCCTTATGTAAATTGGCCTTCTTTTCACTCGTCGACCTTAAAAAATCGTGCTTAAATTAGCCCAACTCACACAATAAAAAGCTACTACTTTATAATAGTACATTATTATACAAATTACATAAGAAAGGATATTATTGCACGAGTTGTTTAGAGTACGACGAGCGGAGCGAGGAGTGCTTTAATTATACGAGTATATGTAACGTGCGTAATTTACAATTTTTTTGACTTTAAATGTTTAAACTAAAAAAAATTAAAAAAAATTAAGCATTAAAGCCATCGCATAGATGGCGCGTGCCTAACGCACACTAGTCTTTACAGTTAACTGTTGGCATTTGCCTTAGTTTGTACTATTTATACGTGTCCATTTAACACGAGATGTCGCAAGACACACATTTCACTTTAAAAAGATAACTTCATATTTAAACTGTGACATTTAGTAATTTTTTTTTCAGGCCTCCGTCCACAAACACTAACTGTACAATCATCAAAATCGGCCGGAAAATCGTTGATTACCGGCCTAGGCCGGTAAAAATTTACTAATGTTTGGTAACACGAGAGGGCAGGTCGATTGCGTCGCGTATGACATATGACAAATGTAATGTAACATTTGACCAATATTTAACGCTCAATTTATGTTCAATTTTGGATTAAAATTTAACTAAAAAACAAGAATTCAAGGGTTTGCACTTAATCACAAATTGTAAAGCCCGAGTATGTTGGAAATTTTGCAGTATGTAACATAAAATTGTATTCGTATATTTATACACTTTTAATATTGTAGGTTATAGTTAAATACCGTTTTTATTTAAAACATGGTTATTACCTGAGTTTTGGACGCATATAAGTTCTATTTCCAACAGTCAATCCTAATCTGTGACTTATCAAATCTAAACCCGACTTGCAAATCAAAATCTGAAAACGTCTGATAGAATTCGTTTTCTTGTCGGACACTGATGCAGCTGCAAGCAATCTTTAATCAATTGAAGAATTGTCAGTGCAGTAAAATGTTAACTCCAGTTAAATGCCCCGACTTTCAAATTACTTGAATTCTACTTATTGTCAGGGTACCTATTTTTTTTATTGTTTAGGATAGCTGATTTGAAGGATTTCGATTGAACGTGACGGTAATTCATAGCTACTCTGTTTGGGATTTCGATTTTACGACACTATTTTGTTGTGATTTTAGTTACTGAGTGACAATTTCAATGCATCTGACCGATTACGATTCTATTTTGCCTAATTTTGATTCCATTTTGGGCTATAGATGAATCATAAGTCTCGAATGTCGATTTGACCTAGTAGCAATGTAGTAGTAAGTACATTTGTATAAGTTAATATTGGGTAAATTTCCATCATTTAATTTGATTTGTAGAGTCCCACTGCAAGAATAACTACCTTGAATTTGACGATTAGGTAATTGTGAAAAGCACTGAAAATTTTGAACATCAATGAATGGAATGAAGTCGGTGTAAGGGAGAGCTGGACTTACTAACTAACTACAGTGCTTTTCAAGCCCCATGTCGGTTTAATCAGATCGGCTTCCTATGTGCACAAATGTTAACGATGCTAAAAGCCATTATACTTTTGCAATGTAGGAAGTCCATGGTTTTACAACTTCTGAATTTGTGCTCAAAGTTATTTATATTGCAGGTTCAGTTAGTGTAGGATACTTAAGTTACACTCCTAGGTTACGTTTAGGGTAGTATCACTGAACTGTTCAGTGGGTAGTAGGTACGAATTTAGACTAGGTTATGTTAGTTATAATTTAGTTTTAGCCATTTATTTGTGTGAGACACAGTAGAATTATTATCAGGAGATAATTTATTAAGTACTTCACTTATAAGTTTTTGAAAATGTCAACAAAATCGATTCGTTATAAAGTTACGAACCATATTGCGTACCACATCTTTAAGTGTACTGAGTATTTTTTTTCTTTTTTTTTTTTAAGAATAAAAAGCCAACAATATTTTATTTTTAGAAATAAAGAGCCCAAAAATTTTTTTTTTTTAATAAAAAAAATAAAAATATTTTTTTTTAAATATTAGAAAACAAATTCGACTGATACCAACAAAAAAAAATTCTTTAGTGTCAAAATTTTTGTACACAAAAGATTTACCTATTTTAAACATTAAAATTTGTCGATCTAAAAAATTTTGTGTGACACACGTCCAGAAACTGTTTTGCGAGTATTCGCCGAGGCGAAGCCGAGGCCCCACAGTATTGTGCTCACACTCGCAAAAAGGCAGTTTCTGGCCTAGTGACACAAATAACTATTACGAAGTTGTTACCACGATACATTTGGCGTCCATTAAATTTCAATTAATCATTCAAATACCAACATGAAGTACGTAACAGTATCCATATAGACTTTTAGTGTCTTTATAACGATACTGATATTGGTATCGTTATAGACCTATTAACGTTGCAAAGTCGAAAAAATATAAAATTGTTTCCATAAAAAAATTATTTTTTGTTGGTAAAATTAAAGATTTGGTTAATTATAATTTTGTTTTTTTTTCTATTTTTAAAGATTGCACATATTTTGGAAGAGATTTTGTGTAATATCAACGGTTTTAATATTATTGTTAAATTTTATTATTAAATATTGAGCACAATAAATTGCTCTAACGAAAATAACATTTCATTTAAATTACTACAATTTTTTAAATAAAAGTTGTTTCTACTAAAATTTTATACGAGATGGTCCAGAATTATGTACATTAATTTTTTTAATCCGTCTAAAAATAAGGGTATTCATCATATGTACAGTGTATCTCATTTTCGTTGTAATTGCACGAGATTATCGCCGTTGTTAGTGAGAGATGGTAAGGTTGCGGTTTTCGTAAACCTGAGCTACTTTTGAGAATCAAAGGTGGTACCAACAAAATTTCCTTAGCTTTTTGGTTTAAGAATTTTGGGGTGAAAATTTCAGCTTTTA
>JALBCR010004183.1:0-88156 GCA_030710515.1 Abscondita cerata
ATAAGTACACAAAGAAAAAGGGAAACAAAGCCGATTAATTATAGTGCTGTTTTCGATGCTTATGTTGATGCAATAGAAGATTCTACTCCCTGTAATATATGCAAACAACTTTGCCGATGCTGTAAGAAAAGTTGCCTATATCACAGTTATAACTTTATTAAAAATGAAAAAGTGTCTTCATGTAAACAATTTAAACAACAAAAAATAGTAAATAATTGTTTTTTGGTTCTGAAATAAAAATACTTTAGCACTTATTTCATTTGTTTAAACTTGTAGAAAAGAAATAAGTACTCAAAGTAAAGTTAATGAAAAATGTTAAAGATTCAAGATTGAATTAACAAATAAACTGCTGATAGTAATAATTTATTTGACACACACCTTATCTCATAGAAACAATAACAAATAAATAAGAATTCTAGTTTAAAACTGTTTTACAACAATACTCTCCCTAAAACAGTATTCTTAAATATTTGAACACAATCCCAGTAAACTTCGAATTTTCTCGAAACAAACTCTTGGAAGAGATTTTGCAAAAATATCCGCCTTTTGAAGTTCTCCAGATATGTGTTATATTTGAAGATGTCCTTCTTCAATGTGTTTGCGGACAAAATGATACCTCACATCTATGTGTTTCAATCTCAGATGGAATATTTTTCTTTAAAGATGAAACTTCAGTAAATAGTTTGCTTAGCCACACTCCATTTTTGCTGCCTCGCTTGCCGCAATATATTCTGCTTCCATTGTCGAAAGTGAAACACATTGGTGTCGCTTACTTGTCCAAGTATCACTACTACCACAAAATGTTGAACAAACTGTGCCATTTCTAGGTTTTCAGAAGCAACAATACTCAAAACTGTCGGGCTTTGTAACGACTAACGTCACCATAATAATTGCGTTTTAATTTTGTACACCCATCGATTGCTTATCGGCTTTCGACCACCTGGAAAAGTTTACTAAACTCTAAGTTGAATTTTGATGTAACAATTTCATTTCTTCTTCCATAGCATCAATCCATTGTTTTTTTTCTTTTGAAAGTCACTGCATCTGCAAAACTCAGCGGTTCTTCCACTTCAGCAATCAACATTTCAATGTACCGCTATGATAGGTTAATATTTACTCTTGATTTCAGATTGTATTTTAACTCGGGTCTCTTTCTTTGAAGCTCTTCATCTGATTCTGATTCTGATTTTCATTTTCTTTGGCAAAAATTTGTGCTTCATTATCAATGTTTTCTGGCACTTCTTCAGGAACATGTTCAGACTTTTCCGGAAACACGACAATTTTTGTTTCGTCATATGGTACAAATACAACATATCAACTACCGATAATATTATTACCCGTCGTCCACGCCCGAAAACCATCAATATTTTCGGAGTAGCCAACAAAAAACCCTTGTCGTGATTTCTTGTCAAATTTCTTCCTCAGTTCTTTCTGCCCACAATGCTTTCGGTAACTCTTTGATAACTAGCATTGTTCTTGCAAGTTCCACCATAGTGCTATTTGAACGCTCAGCACAACCGTTTTTTACTGCCTGACCGCTTTGATTCCGGACAAACTCCAACATGTCTACGATTTTTTCAAAAGTTTGTGATTTTTCTTTCAGGAGATACACCATTCGAAACTTTGAAAAATCTCACGTAAAACACACAAAGTATTTTGCAACTTCCATTGGTTCGCAGAGATCTGCATGAATCACCTGTCCAACTTTTTCAATCCGTTGCTGTCTCAGCTGAAAACTGTTACGATGTTGTTTTCCTTCTACACAGACTTGACAGAAGAAATCAGTCTTGACACAATCGATGCCATGACGTTCCAGCACTTTTTCAACCAAACGTTTGTTTTGATGATCTCATGCCATTGTTGCAAAGTCATTTTTTTAAAACTTTCGTTTGCTTCACGGACGACTTTGACAAGCCTTATAAAGGCTTTTTTGGAAATTCTGCACAAATCACCATCTTGAATAGTTCTCCAATACTTGTGCCTCAAGCTTTTCCGATTTTGACAAATTGACACTCCATTTTAGTAGAGGTAAACTTGTATTCTTTGTCGAGGGCTGACGTTACCGAGAAGAGATTTCTTCTTGAAGCAGGCTCATCTTCCACATCAGAATGATAACATTTACCATCATCAAAAGCTTTAAACTTGACGATACCTTTACCAACAACGTCCATTGATGACTTATCTCTTATATAGATTTTCACAGGTGTTTCAAATAGTTTCAAAGACGAAAACCATTTACCATGAGAAGTCAAATGATCTGTAGCTCTAGAGTCAACAATCCAGGAATTGTCATCCAGTTCTACGTTTAAAACTTCAGACACGAAAGCACCATCTCTGGAATTATTCTGCTTGCGTTTGGGGCAATTTCTTATAATATGATTTTTCTCTCCACATTTAAACTTTTTCTTCTTTTCACCGCTTTTTTCGTTGCCATTTCGGTTCTGCCTCAGATTTTTTTTTTACTTCTGTGTTGCCATCAGTGGAGTTGAATCTTCTTGATGCAAAGCTTTGTTTTCCTGACGTAAACGTTTTCTTTGCTTTTCGTCACACTGCGATTTCAAATTGTGAATTAGGTGATCTTGTTGTCTTAAGCTATCATAATCTTCAGGAAGAGTGTCCAGCAACTTGACTAACAGGGATAATTCGTCCCGCTTTACATTCAGCTGTTGCATCCTTAGGACAAAACCTTCAAACTTCGCAATGTGTGAAATCATGTCATCACACTCGCTTTGTACTGTATGAAAAGCTTGCGTAGTCTGCTGTTCAAAGACCGAATGAAGTTTCACCCACATCTCTCTGGCAGTATCATACGTAAACAACAAACCCATAACTTTTGGTTCCAACGTCTTGACAAGTATTTGCGAACCGGTCAGATTTGTCCCATGTTTTAATTTTAACAGCAAATATATTTTTCTGTGCGGCTGTCGCATCGGAACCCAGTTCTTCTGGTTTATTCACTTGACCAGTACAGACTTCGTTCATTTTTGTTTTTCCTAAATAATTTTTGAAATCATCTCAATATTTAAATTTGTGGTTAGTTTAGCTAGTAGAGGACGCTACCTATAGATACTTTTCTGTTTTAGAAAATCAATACTTTTTCGGGGATGTTTATATCTCATTATCTAATTTCATGTCATTAATTTCCGCACTCTTTAAAAAGAAAAGTAATAAGTAGGCTAGAAAAGTTCGCTGCAATGCTTTTCCTTTCTTTGCGTTTAAAATGTTTTCATGTTGATAAAAAAAATTTAAATTATTCAGGAAAAACTAAAATGAAAATAAATCTTTAATACCCTGCATTTCAAAAATGACGCCCTTGTAGACTTATATAAACTTTTTTCCTTAAAAATAACTGAGCAATTCTCCTGTAAAATGTCAGTTAGTTATTAAATAACACCCTGTATTCTGCAATACTCAAATTTGTATTTTAACCGACCACCAGACATGAAAATTTGGAGGGTTGGTTTGTTCCAACAACCGACGATTTAGTAGTCGTCGGAACGTCTTTTTCCTCCATTCTAAAAATAATCACTTCATCATTTCAATTTCACACTCGCCTTCAAGTATAGATGCTGAACGACACAGACATGCCGATAACTTGTACACTTCCTTCTTCCTCCGGCGAATTTTACCAACAAGTTACATCGGTGATTTCCCAAAAATAGTCCGCATGTCCCTGCTTACCCCAAGCCACGTCAGCCAAGATATCTCCGCTTTCCTGCCATTCTTATTCTTCACTTTCGGATTCAGAAACTTTCCTATTAGTTTTTTCTCATTTTTATTTCTTTTTGTAGACGCGCTATTGCCTACTTTTATCTTCATTATTTTTTCTCTTTTTTGGTTTATGGTTCTGTTGCCAAGTTTCTGACGTCACAATAAATAGTATTCTTTTTCTCAATCTTTTTCTTTTTGGCAGTGACGGGACATTTAAAAGTACAGACATTTTGAGGTTTGATTTTGCTTGTGGTAAGTCGAATTTCATTATGTCCCTCAATGTACTAGACTGAAGTGATTCTCTACTTCAGATTTTTTTTATGGCTAACTACATCCGAATTTGCATGTACTGGTATGTTTTTATTGTCTATTTTAAAGACTGAACCAAAATGCTGTTTTGTAGCTTGTTGCCACCATTTTCCAGTTATAAATTCCCTGTTTCAAAGACCTTTTCTAATGGCTAGAGGTGAGTGGAATTAGAAACAAAGCTATTAACTCTATCTAATTTTTCTTACAGAACGTGGTCCAATATTTTCCTTCTTAAATCATTGACCAAAGACCGTCATGTATTCGTAAAATGTGACGTCATATATCCACCAAGGTACCAATAGCCCAGTCCGCTGGTGTACTAGTAGATATATAAGTTGGGTTTCTGACATATTTAAAAAAGAACCATTGGTGGAGCTATACATCCTGCAGTATTCACGGCTGTAACAACAGTAATGTTTTCTTTATTGGCACCACCTGCGTTATATACATGTTTGTTGCCTTTTGGTCCCTTTTAGGTTTGAGAAAAAACACGCTTTCGTCAGCACGAATGCTTTTGTTGGTTCGTTTGTTAAGTACATCAAATTCTCAGATTTCTCTTGAGCAATACGCTCACTCAATTGGGGGTGTCTGCTAAAAAGGTTTTATATCATTTCTCTCCTGGCCTATTTCGTAGTTACTTTTCTTCTATATACAGTCCTATTGTATCTAAGTTTTGCTTAACCATTAATTCTTTTAATAATCTATCATATGTCTCCACACTATTAATTACTGATTCTATGGTTTGTCCGCTTCTGACGAAGTACCCAGCTTCCTCTTGAAAGATTGTGTCTTCATATTTAATTACAAAAACCTCGAAAATAGTGCGCATCTGCTCTATTCGGTGATCTATCCATTGTATAATTATAGATTGGATAGTGTGTTAACCAATTTCTCTACAAATTTGAAAACGGTAATATTCGATTACATCAATCTTCTTGTTAAGCATTATATTTCTGAGTATTGACGTAGATTCATAAAAACTAGATCGATGCTAACAAACCTAGCATGCTTTTTTCCCAATATCTTACTTCTTCATTAAACAATCGTTGCCAAGGTGATGTTTTATACAAAAAAGCGTTTGACACAATTGTCCATCCAATTTAATTAAAGAAGTTAAAATATTTTGGATTTAGCAACTCACTACTCGCATGTTTGCTCTCTATTTGCAGAATCAAATTCAGTTTGTACCATTTAAAGACGCAACATCTGCGGTCCCGCAGGGTTTTAACTTGGGTACTCTATCATTTCTTCTATTTACCAATGACCTGACGAAAGTGATTGCGTGCAAATACTGTTTTTTGCTGACGATCAACACTACAGTCAATTGCTTATTTCTACAGAATCAATTATTGGCAATTTCTAATTAATTCACTACAAACAATCTTCAGCTTAATATTTCTAAATCTAAAGTTTTATGTACTCAATGTATCACGCTTGTTTAATGTTTTTATAATAGTTCCGATTTCAACTGTTGTATGGTTATGTATTATGTTTCTTTACTTTCATTTTGGATTTTTTACATTCAGTAGATAATTTTTTCTATTTTACTCATTCCATTATGTTTAGTTTCTGTAATATGTTCTTTAATTCAATTTTTTTTCTGTTGAACATAAACTATTATTATTATTATTATTGTTTCGAAATTTGTTTTTTTTTCTGTTTGTGCGTATGATTATATATTCTTCTTTACCTTTTCATTTATGTAACAGTGTTATTGGTGGGTCGTGATTAGGGATGTAGCTTTTTTTGGTGGCCATTTCTTACTCAAAAGATTAATTTTGCAGATATTTCTTTAAATTCACACCCCTTGTCGAAGACTAGTAAACATCAATTTAAAAGAAAAAAGAAACAATCGCTATGCTGATACTAAAGACACCATTATTTGACAGGTGTGTTAACAACCAGTAAAATGCACTATTTATCGTTCAAGTAATAGACATTACTCTTTATGCAAACCACCATCTTGGAGATTATAACAAAATCTTTTCTTGTCATGTGAATATGATGTTCAGTTAGTAACTTTTATAAACAAACTCACACAGAATTATTTCAATGGACACGTATGTTATGTTAGGTTAAAGTAAACACAACTACAACAATCACAACATGGGAAGAAAACAACTATAATGCCGGAGCGGGAAAAGTTGAGACTGTCAAAGTGAGGACAGTCACGAGTACAGCACCTTTAACACATATTTGCAAGAAATTCAATTTATTTTTAGAAACTTCATAGCGATCAATTACCGGGTCGGTGTAGATTATTAGTCAGATTACCTTTTGTCACGTATTTTAATTTTTTGATTCAGAGATTGTTAATTATTCCATTAAAAAATTTTTTATAAAACAGTAATTTCTAGTAATCACAGCTTACAACACTTTTTAGGCAATTCGAAATGTGTGAGAATTAGGCAATCTACAAAATAAGCTGTAAAAATTGCAACCAAGTGTATATAGGATAAACTTATCAAAACCCTTTTTAAAGAACACTTAGTTCATGTCTACTACAATCATTCAGAGAAATTATTACTGCACTAATTACCGATTCTAATGTAATTTTTTGAAATTGTGATAAACAAAATTTTGCTGTTATCCATATTTTGTTATCATTTGTTTTTCAAGTCAATGAGAAATTTGATAAGAAGAGATGGTTTAAGATTATATAGTTATTAAGTATCAATATCCAAATAATAAATTATTAAGTACTGCTTTATCTGATCGTATAGGTGATGCAATTTTAGTATCGATTGTTTTAATAATTAAAATTACTAATTCTTGTTTAGTTTTTGTTTTCATTTATTTTAATTTTTGTTTAATTTGCACTTAAGTATATTTCGTATTATTTATTTCTCGTATGACTGTATTGATATCAAAAGTAGATGGTGATTTTAAACAAAATAATTTATCATTTTCAATTTAGAATTATTATTTTTTTACTAAAATAATTACTAGATTTAAAATTTTTATTATTATTTATCAAATAAAATATATAATTTGTTGATTTTAGCTAATACAAACTATTTGGATTTTACAATTAAAATTTCATCATTTCCAAGTTTCAGTTTGAATAGAGTATTTTTTTTAAATAAATTAAAATGTATTAACAGTTTTACCTTGGTGTTAAATAACAGATAAGAACGAATTTTTAATAAAGATTAAGTACAAGCGAATTACAAATTACTTTTTCTTATTCAAGACAAAAAGTATAAATATTTCTGAAATGTAAATTATATGTTAATTTTGAAAATTACCCTACAGACATCTATTTAATGGACGTTTATATAATTAATTTATATGATACAATCAAATTAATACGATTACGATAAAATATAAACGGTAAAATTATATAAGAATTGTAATTATAATTGCTAAGGATTATAAGCAACATTTTATGGTAAAATAATGTACTTAAATCAAATGCTCTTTTGCTTAAATAATTAAAAAAATATACGTATAATTATAATGATTTATTCAAACTTTTAATTAGAAATGTAAAAGGCAAAAGTTCTAGGCTTGTACAAACCGATTTTGCACTGCATGATTTACTATACAAGGTGGCCTGGATCTAAATGTACATACGTCACCACAACATAGAGGCTATCATAGTGGTTCTAAATAACCCACCTTTAGTGATTCCATCTTCGACGGTTCTCCAGATACAGAATGATTTATAATATTTGGCACATATTTATTTTTATCATATCTTTTTAAGTACCCCGTATGTTCATATTTGGTGAAAGTACGGACCTGTATAACAACATTTTGGGTATAGCATTTTAAAGCGGCTGAAATACAAAATACATCCACCCAAAATGAACAATTTGTATCGGATGGTAAAGAAATTATTTGTTTAAGTGTATGATGTTTTTTTTGTTGATTTCTAAAGAAGAAAATTTGTCATTTTTTTAAGATTGATTGTTCAGTGCGGCAGCTTTAGAAAGTATGTCATTAGAATCATATTTTTAGGTACTTTCTAAATAAAAAATATTTTTTCAAAAAATTTGATATACAGGGTGTTCAAGCGACTGAGATACAAAATGTTTTCACCAAATATAAACATTCTATACGCGGTACTTAAAAAGATATAATAAAAATAAATCTGTGCCAAATATTGTAAATCATCCTGTATCTGGATAACCGTTGAAGATGGAATCACTAAAGGTGGGTTATTTAGAACCACCATGATGGCCTCTATCTTGTGGTAACGTATGTACATTTAGATCCAGGTCACCCTGTATATCAAAAACAAGATACCGACAAAAAATTTCTTGCAAGTGGGGCAGTGGTGGTAAAAATTGGATTATTCTCATATAAAAATAAAAAAAAATGTAAAAGTCGTAAAGTTCTAGAACTGTACAAACCAATTTTGCACTGCATGATTTACTATATATCAGTAACAAGATACTAACAAAAAAATCTCTTGCAAGTGAGGCGGTGGTGGTGAAAATGGATTTTTCTCATATAAAAATCGAAAAAATGTAAAAGTCGAAAAGTTCTAGGTCTGTGCAAACCGATTTTGCACTGCATGATTTACTATATATCAAAAACAAGATACTAACCAAAAAATCTCCTCCAAGTGGGGCGGTGGTGGTAAAAATTGGATTATTCTCATATAAAAATCGAAAAAAATGTAAAAGTCAAAAAGTTCTAGACCTGTACAAACCGTTTTTGCACTGCATAATTTACTATATATAAAAACCAAGATACTGACCAAAATTTCCTGCAAGTGGGGCGGTGGTGGTAAAAATTGGATTATTCTCATATAAAAATAAAAAAAAATGTAAAAGTCGAAAAATTCTAGGCCTATACAAACCGATTTTGCACTGCATGATTTACTATATATCAAAAACAAGATACTAACCAAAAAATCTCCTGCAAGTGGAGCAGTGGTGGTAAAAATTTGATTATTCTCATATAAAAATCGAAAAAAATGTAAAAGTCAAAAAGTTCTAGACCTGTACAAACCGTTTTTGCACTGCATAATTTACTATATATAAAAAACAAGATACTGACCAAAAAATTTCCTGCAAGTGGGGCGGTGGTGGTAAAATTGGATTATTCTCATATAAAAAAATCAAAAAAATGTAAAGTCGAAAAATTCTAGGTCCACAAACCAATTTTGCACTGCATAATTCACTATATATTAAAACAAAATACTGACTAAAAAATCTCCTGCAAGTGGGGGCGGTGGTGGTAAAACTTGGATTATTCTTATATAAAAATCGAAAAAAATGTATAAGTCAAAAAGTTCTAGGTCTGTGCAAACCGATTTTTGCACTGCATGATTTACTATATATCAAAACAAGATATTAACTAAAAAAATCTCCTGCAAGTGGGGCGGTGGTGGTACAAATTGGATTATTCTCATATAAAAATCGAAAAAAATGTAAAAGTCGAAAAGTTGTAGGTCTGTGCAAACCGATTTTGCACTGCATGATTTACTATATATCAAAAACAAGATACTAACCAAAAATCTCCTGCAAGTAGGGCGGTGGTGGTAAACATTGGATTATTCTCATATAAAAATCGAAAAAAAATGTAAAAGTCAAAAAAGTTCTAGACCTGTACAAACTGTTTTTGCACTGCATAATTTACTATATATAAAAAGTAGATACTGACCAAAAAATTTCCTGCAAGTGGGGCGGTGGTGGTAAAATTGGATTATTCTCATATAAAAATCGAAAAAATGTAAAAGTCGAAAAGTTGTAGGCCTGTGCAAACTGATTTTGCACTGCATAATTTATTATATTTTAAAAACAAGATACTAACCAAAATCTCCTGCAAGTGGGGCGGTGGTGGTAAAATTGGATTATTCTTATATAAAATCGATTAAAAAACATAAAAAGTCAAAAAGTTCTAGGACTGTACAAACCGATTTTGCACTGCATAATTTACTATATATCAAAAACAAGATACTAACCAAAAAATCTCCTGCAAGTGGGCGGTGGTGGTAAAAATTGGATTATTCTCATATAAAAATCGAAAAAAATGTAAAAGTCGAAAAGTTGTAGGCCTGTGCAAACTGATTTTGCACTGCATAATTTATTATATTTTAAAAAACAAGATACTAACCAAAAAATCTGCTGCAAGTGGGGCGGTGGTGGTAAAATTCGATTATTCTCATATAAAATCGAAAAAAAACATAAAAAGTCAAAAAGTTGTAGGACTATACAAACTGATTTTGCACTACATGATTTACTATATATCAAAAAACAAGTTACTGACTAAAAAAATCTCCTGCAAGTGGGGCGGTGGTGGTAAAATTGGATTATTCTCATATAAAAATAAAAAAAATGTAAAAGTCGAAAAGTTCTAGGTCTGTGCAAATCGATTTTACACTGCATGATTTACTATATATTTAAAACAAGATACTAACCAAAAAATCTCCTGCGAGTAGGGCGGTGGTGGTAAAATTGGATTATTCTCATATAAAAATAGAAAAAAATGTAAAAACCAAAAGTTCTAGACCTGTACAAACCGTTTTTTGCACTGCATAATTTACTATGTATAAAAACTAGGATACTGACCAAAATTTCCTGCAAATGGGGCGGTGGTGGTAAAATTGGATTATTCTCATATAAAAAAAAAAAATGTAAAAGTCGAAAAGTTCTAGGCCTGTACAAACCGATTTTGCACTGCATAATTCACTATATATCAAAACAAAATACTGACCAAAAAATCTTCTGCGAGTGGGGCGGTGGTGATAAAAATTGGATTATTCTCATATAAAAATTAAAAAAATGTAATAGTCGAAAAGTTCTAGGTCTGTGCAAAAACCGATTTTGCACTGCATGATTTACTATATATCAAAAACAAGATACTAACCAAAAAATCTCCTGCAAGTGGGGCGGTGGTGGTAAAAATTGGATTATTCTCATATAAAAATCGAAAAAAATGTAGAAGTCAAAAAGTTGTAGGCCTGTGCAAACTGATTTTGCACTGCATAATTTATTATATTTTAAAAACAAGATACTAACCAAAAAATCTCCCTGCAAGTGGGGCGGTGGTGGTAAAAATTCGATTATTCTCATATAAAATCAAAAAAATGTAGAAGTCAAAAGTTGTAGGCCTGTGCAAACTGATTTTGCACTGCATAATTTATTATATTTTAAAAACAAGATACTAACCAAAAAATCTGCTGCAAGTGGGGCGGTGGTGGTAAAAATTCGATTATTCTCATATAAAATCGAAAAAAAAACATAAAAGTCAAAAAGTTGTAGGACTGTACAAACTGATTTTGCACTACATGATTTACTATATATCAAAAACAAGTTACTGACTAAAAAAATCTCCTGCAAGTGGGGCGGTGGTGGTAAAAATTGGATTATTCTCATATAAAAATAAAAAAAATGTAAAAGTCGAAAAGTTCTAGGTCTGTGCAAATCGATTTTACACTGCATGATTGTACTATATATTAAAAACAAGATACTAACCAAAAAATCTCCTGCGAGTGGGGCGGTGGTGGTAAAAATTGGATTATTCTCATATAAAAATCGAAAAAAATGTAAAACCAAAAGTTCTAGACCTGTACAAACCTGTAAAAGTCGAAAAGTTCTAGGCCTGTACAAACCGATTTTGCACTGCATAATTCACTATATATCAAAAACAAAATACTGACCAAAAAATCTTCTGCGAGTGGGGCGGTGGTGAAAAAAATTGGATTATTCTCATATAAAAATTTAAAAAATGTAATAGTCGAAAAGTTCTAGGTCTGTGCAAACCGATTTTGCACTGCATGATTTACTATATATCAAAAACATGATACTAACCAAAAAATCTCCTGCAAGTGGGGCGGTGGTGGTAAAAATTGGATTATTCTCATATAAAAATCGAAAAAAATGTAAAAGTCAAAAAGTTCTAGACCTGTACAAACCGTTTTTGCACTGCATAATTTACTATGTATAAAAACCAAGATACTGACCAAAAATTTCCTGCAAGTGGGGCGGTGGTGGTAAAAATTGGATTATTCTCATATAAAAAATAAAAAAAAAATGTAAAAGTCGAAAAGTTCTAGGCCTGTACAAACCGATTTTGCACTGCATAATTCACTATATATCAAAACAAAATACTGACCAAAAAATCTTCTGCGAGTGGGGCGGTGGTGATAAAAATTTGATTATTCTCATATAAAAAATTACAAAAAATGTAATAGTCGAAAAGTTCTAGGTCTGTGCAAACCGATTTTGCACTGCATGATTTACTATATATCAAAAACAAGATGCTAACCAAAAAATCTCCTGCAAGTGGGGCGGTGGTGGTAAAAATTGGATTATTCTCATATAAAATCGAAAAAAAAACAAAAAAATCAAAAAGTTCTAGGCCTGTACAGACCGATTTTGCACTGCATAATTTACTATATATAAAAAACAAGATACTGACCAAAAAATCTCCTGCAAGTGGGGCGGTGGTGGTAAAAATTGGATTATTCTGATATAAAAATAAATAAAAATGTAAAAGTCGAAAAGTTCTAAGCCTGTACAAACCGATTTTGCACTGCATGATTCACTATATCAGCGGTTTTCATACTTTTAGACATTGTATCCCTTTTTAAAACAAAAAATTTTTAGTACCCCTTCTCACTTAGTTAACATAAAAAATCTTAAAGCCATTTATTTAGTATAGGTAATTTAACATTTGTTACTATTTGCGCGTCATTTTTAAATAAAACTATAAAATATTGCACATATATTTTTATTACATTAAAAATAAACACACACCTAATTTAAAAAACCAAAAGTGTTATTTACCTTCAAAGAAATTAGTGAGAAGGGTGAGCTTGCTTCTGTTTGCACAATTGACCAATATTGGGTTCCAACTTAGTTAAATACAATCTTAAATCATCTTCAACATTTAATTTGTTTCTATATTTACTTTTAAGATAGGTTAAACTTGAGAAGCCTTTTTCATATAAATAAGTGGTAGAAAACCCAACAAGAAATTTGACAGCAGTGCTAGATAGTTTTTTGTCTTCCTTTCCAACACCAATCCAGAAATCTAACAATGTAATACCAGAACTTAAGTATTTGGTTTTCAACATGGGATCACACGAGACTTCAATGAGCTGCTCCTTTTCAAAGGTAGTCAGATTACCGTCTGTTGCATCAGCATCAAATGGGTCACGTATCCAGTCACAGTGTTTCTCCAAAGGTGGAAAATACTCTCTTATGCGGATCTTCAGTGCATTCAAATGCTGACCCATTTGATTCTTGAGTTTAATAAAATCAGATATGCTTTTCTAATTTTTTTGTAAAAATGTGTGCATTATTGTTTTTTGTATTTCTTTTCTCAGAGATTGATTTTTTTATCATTGCATCAGTTTTCTTTCTACATAAAAATATCAAAAACGTTGCCCTGCATGGACAAATTCCAGATGTTGAGTTTTTCAAAATATCACTTAAATAAGCTAACTTCAAAAGCCAATCAAATTTAGTAATTACTGAAGACAAATCCAATTTGTGGTAGATAAAAAAAATATGCAATTCTTTGTGCAGTTCAAATACACGGGACAAAACCTTTCCCCGTGAAAGCCATCGTACTTCAGTATGCAACAAGCAACAAGTTCTCGTGAAGACTCCCATATCCTAGCATAGAATTTTAAAGTACCGAGATTTTTGAGGCCTAGTTTTTATTAAGTTCACAATTTTCACACTCTGATCAAGGACTTCTTTAAATTCCTCAGGAAGGTGCTTAGTAGCCAAAGCCTCTCGGTGCAAAACACAATGAATGAATTTACACTCAGCTGAAACTGTTTTAATATGGCCTACCAGCTCTGTGATGTAACCGTTCATAACCTTGGCCCCATCGATACACACTGACACACAGTTTTTCCAGTCGAGCTGGTTTTCAGAAAAAAAAAAGAATCTAATAACTTGAAAATATCTTCACCTTTTGTAGATATTTTAAGTGTCTTACAAAATAAAAGATCTTCAAATACTTCATCTTGAAATATGCCACGAACAAAAACAATCAGTTGAGTTTGGCCAGCGATATCCGTGGTTTCATCGAGTTGTATACCAAAGCAAGGACTACCTCCAATTACTCGAACAAGTTGTTTTTTCGTGTCATACGCCATATTATGAATTCTTCTTGACATTGTATCATTTCATAATGGAATTTGTTTAATTTTTTTGCCTCTTTTTCAAGAAACAATTTCTACTGCTGCAGGGATGATTAGATTTTCGCCTATAGTGTGGTTTTTCCCAGACTTTGCGATCAAATAACTAACTTTGTAGGACGCTTTTAAAGCAGTTTCATTTTGTTCCGCACCAGAAAACTGGTTTATGGTGTTTTTCCTACTTTTAAGCTCTTCCAAAAGGTATTCAAAGTACTGTAACTCCTTCTTCCCTAAATTTTCATGTTTGCTTTCAAAATGTCGTTTCAATAGAGATGGTTTCATTGAATTGTTTGATAGAATTTCATAACAAACAACGCACTGTGGATGAGGCTCATCTGAGCATCCAGCCCAGGTAAAACCTAATTTTAAATACGACTCGTCATATTTTCTCTTTTTAATTTTAGGTGAATTTCAGGTGAATACTGAAGACGATTGTAGATTCAATAGCAATTGAAACGTTGTGCTTATTCAATTAAACTAAAATATAGACAATGGAAATCCAGAATAGCGTTATTATTTCAAACATAACATTGTCTAAACCATTCAAAAGTAAATTGATGACCTTATCGGCAGGTAAATTTCGTGTACTCAATTTGATTTATTGCAAGGCCGAGTACCCCCTAAAAATTTTGGAGTACCCCCAAGGGGTACGCTTACCACAATTTGAGAACCGTTGAAATTTGGCACGCAGATTACTCATGCTCATGCGTGCAAAATTTGACGTTCATCCATCAGCTTAAAGGGCTGGAACCGCCCCTGTCATGTATTTAATTGCTCGAAACTTTTTTGCTTTTGACTTTTTTGCTAATTTCATTCACATGGGATGAAAGATCATTTAAAACACGCAAAAAAGGTTTACTTGTTTCACCTTCTAAATCAAGCCGTTTTCGAGAAAAACGACTTTAAAGTTTGTCTTGCACCAGCATACATGATACTGATTTATTTCGTTTTTGACATTTCAACGAAGTGTGCCTTGAGAACAAGTGCTATACAGCGTTTTATACTCCTATGAGATCAAAGACAGGCATTTTGAAATAACAAATTATTTATTTATTTTTAATCAAAACGAAGAATATTTTTAATAATTTTTGGGCACCTCAATACCTCGCAATTTAATATTAATGACAGCATTCACTTTTTATAATAGATTTTCGAATTGCCTCCCGTTTCCTCAATGCACAAATTAAGTCTTCTCAAAAAATTACGACGTACTCGAAAAAAAAAAATTCCCTCCTTTTGTCTAATTGCTTCAGAATTAGCGATAATTCGCTCCCTCAACTCTTCTACGCTGTTTACTGGCGTCTGATACACTAAGGATTTAAAATGGCTCCAAAAGAAAAAGTCCATTGGGTTTAAGTCTGGCGATCTGGGAGCCCACTCTACATACTCACCGCGTCCTATCCATCTATCAGGAAACGTTTCGTAAAATCTCCTTACAGCTACGCCATAATGTAGAGGAGCTCCATCTTGTAACAACCACATTAAATTTCTAAGGTGAAGGGGCACATTTTCTAACAGAACAGGCAACTGATTTCTTAAGAAATCTAAGTATGACTCACTGTTCAGCCTAGGTTGCAAAAAATATGGCCCGATTAAATGATCTCCTACTATGCCAGCCCACAAATTAACGGAAAATTTGTTTTGAAAATTGCGTTCCATTGTCGCATTAGGATTTTCATCAGCCCAATAATGTTCATTGTGTAGATTTATTACGCCATTGTGTCCAAATCCAGCTTCATCAGTAAAGAGCAAATTCCCTAAAAAGTTTTCATCGCCGTTGTAAAGATCAAGGATCCTATTGCACATGCGCACTCGAGCCATAGGATCTTGAGGACTCAAGGCCTGAACTTTTCGGCAATGGTAGGGATGAAGGAGTTGTTCTTGTAAAACCTCGTGCACTGAACTTTTTGAAATATTGCCCAATTAAGCACTAATTCTTCTTACACTAAGTTTAATATCATTTTCGATGTATTCTAATATGCCTCGTTCAACTTGAGGCGTTCGGGTTCGTCTCTGTCGACCTGCGTCAGAATTCCTCCGTTTAACAGATCCGAATTCTCCTAGCCTGGTGTGGATAGTACTAAATAGTCTTGATTGTGGAATCCTTCTATTTGGGAATGCTGCACCATACAAGCGTTTTGCTTCCGACGCATTCCCACCAGCTACACCATAATAATAGTGCATATCCCTTAATTCATTGTTGGAATTTTACTAAATTTAAATTCAGTAACTGAATTTATTTAAAACAAGTTACTAATAATCTGTCGAAAATGTTTCCATATTATTATGACTTTTGTTCCCATAGGAACGTATAGCATTATTTTGTTCTCAAGGCACACTTCGTTGAAATGTCAAATAGAAATAAATCAGTATCATGTATGCTGATGCAAGACAATTTTTAAAGTCGTTTTTCTCGAAAACGGTTCGATTTACGAAGGTGAAACAAGTAAACCTTTTTTTGCGTGTTTAGTAAAAAGTCAAAAGCAAAAAAGTTTCGAGCAATTAAATGCATAATAGGGGCGGTTCCAGTACTTTAAGCTTGATGGATAAACGTAAAATTTTGCACGCATGAGCATGAGTAATCAGCGTGCCAAATTTCAAATTAATCGGTTAAGAAACAAAAAAAAAATTTTTTTAAATGTTTTAAAAATCCTAACTTTAAAGTGCTGTAGATCCTTTACCTTTGAGTTTTAGAAAAAATGTTATAGAAACTTGTGGCCTTTATTTTTACTCTAGAATTAGCACCCGAAGTTTTTGCGCATAATTTCCGGACACCCTGTATATCTAAACAAGATACTGACCAAAAAATCTTTTGCAAGTGGGTTGGTGGTGGTAAAAATTGGATTATTCTCATATAAAAATCAAAAAAATGTAAAAGTTGAAAAGTTCCAGGCCTGTACCAACCGATTTCGCATTGCATGATGTATTAGAAACAAGATACTGACAAAAAAATTTCAATTCCCGTCGTTGGTTTTATGGACTGATGCAGCCACTTTTTTTAGTTGTGCTAAGGTAAATTTGCACAACATGCATTATTGGTTGCAAACCAATCCGCATTGGATGGTCGAAGTGGATCACCAAAACAAGTGGAGTGTAAACGTTTGGTGTGGTATTTTAAGGAACAGAATTATTGGACCGTTTATTTTGGACGATCATCTTAATGGTGAATCATATTTGAACTTTTTAGAAAATGAGTTGCCCATCATTTTGGAAGATGTTCCCATTGACTTAAGTTTGACCATATGGCATCAACATGACGGAAGCCCTGCACACTTTTCGCAAAGGTTTTGTAATTTTTCAAATGTTAATTATCTGGATCGTTGGATTGGAAGGGGTAGTTGGTTTATTCGGCCACCCAAATCCTCGGATTCAACTACGTTAGACTTTCAATTGTGGGGCCGAATAAAAGGCATTGTTTATAAAACGTGACCAACCACACGGGACGGCATGATTGGGCGAATTGAAAACGCTATAGATTCTATTTCACGAGCTGAAATTGAAACAGCGGTTAACAAATGTTGATAATTGTATTTTGCAAAATGGGGGTCATTTTGAACATTTATAAAAGCCTTCCCAATAGTATCTTAAAAATTTTAATGCTAAATGTTGTTATTGTTGTTTTGTTATGACCCGTTGGCCTTTAAACACGCTCCAAATGTCGTCTTTTACATAATTTGGATTAGTCCTGAGCCTAGATTAAGTGTGAAGGGAGGCATGAAATATAACATAATATCAAAAGTAAGTGTTACTAGTCCTAGCTATAAAGCTACAAAATTAAGAAAATAACCATTTTTTCAAATTAAAGAGTAAAAAATGTAATCTTTTGACAATAACTCTGAAACGGGCGAAGACATCGAACTGCGCTTTTTGCAAATTTAATCTACTTTCCGATTATGACATCAAAATTATACTGTATGATTTGAATTTTCGTGACAATATTGAAAAAACTGTTATTATTGCGCCCTCTAGAAATTTTATTTCAAACTGTCGAGGGCCGATGCATACGATATTTGAAAACACTGAAATTTCTCTTATAAACAAACCTGCGTTTGCTGTAATCAGATAAGTCATTTAGAAAATACAGTCATTTAAATTATTAGACATTGTGTCTTATTAAGGCCGGACCCTCAGACAAAACTTATGCGGAATTATTCAGGCTTTCTAATGATTGAAATAATAACACTATTCTGGATTTCCATTGTCTATATTTTATTTTAATAGAATAAATACAACGTTTTAATTGCTATTGAATCTGCAATCGTCTTCAGGTGAATATTAACAAACTTAAAGACTACTGTAACTTATATACTAATACAAAGTTAGTGAAGCGATCAAGTGTACAAAGTTAATGAAGGGGGACGTTACCATAACCTAAAATTAGTCAAGCGTCCAATTAAGGGTTTCCACACATTGTTAATCTCTACGCTGGGTTGACTAAAGACATTCTTGTTGTTTTCGATAAACGCTGCTTTTTTAAATTGACTCTTGTACCAGTTCTCTTCTCGGTGTATAATTCTTGCCTCCGACCATTTCATTTTGTGAATTTTTTCCCAGGAGTGTTAGGCAATGCCGGATTTCAAAGTCTCTCCTCTCTGCGTATGGGTTTTATGTTCCTTCAACCTGATATCTACGGGTCTTTTAGTTTCCCCTACTTATGATTGGCCGCATTCACATGGGACTTCGTAGATGCAATTCTTGGAGTCACGACTGTTGTCTAGTCTAGTTTTGGAGATCATGCTACCAATAGTTCTTGATGATCTGAATACCGTGTTAATGTCATAATTTCTTCCTATTCGTTTTATTTTCTCAGATAATCAATCCTTTGATATATGGAATGCTGAGTAGTGTTTTGGGTTTCGCTTCGGTCATGGTTGGTTGGTTCTTAGAGAGTCGTAGAACAGTTTCTACCACTCGTTTCGGGTAACCATTTTGTTTAAGGTCTCTTCTGATGTTCTTGATTTCATCTTGTAGTCCTACTTCTGTATTACACAGCCTGTGAGCTCTGTCGACTAAAGATTTAATAATCCCTTTCTTCGTTGTTCCACTGTGATTGGCGTCGTAATTCAGATATTGGCTGGTATGAGTTGGCTTTCTGTAAACTGATGTCACAATATCCTCATTGTTTCTTTTTGCGAGGACGTCCAAGAATGGTAGTGAGTATTCCCTTTCTTTCGCCATGGTGAATTTGATGGATGGCTTAATGTTATTCAGGTGGTGTAGAAAAGGGTCTAGCTGACGGTTGCTATGGTTCCAAATTATGAACGTTTCATATACATATCTGAGCCATAATTTTGGTTTAAATCTCGCTTTTTCCAGTGTTCCAGTGTAGATGTTGGCGATTACCGGTGAGAGAGACAAACCCATAGGAAGACCGTCGTCTTGTGCAAAGAATTCGTCCTTTAATTGGAAATATGAGTTCCTGAGACAGCATTGTAGAAGTTCCATTATCCCCTCAACCGGTAGCAAAGTTCTATTATGTAATTCCTCGTCCTCTAGTAACTTCTTCTGAATAATTTCTAAAGATTCTTCAACCGGAACATTAGTGTAAAGGCTTTCTACATCGAAGCTGACAAAACGATCTCGTTTTTGTAGTTCTATAGACCCAAGAATCTCTACGAATCCTTGACAAACGATGGGCTGCCCGGTAATCGCCAACATCTACATGAACTGGTTCGAGGTCCAAGCACTGGAAAAAGCGAGATTTAAACCAAAATATGGCCATCCATCAAATTCACCATTGAGAAAGAAAGGGAATACTCACTCCCATTCTTGGACGTCCTCGCAAAAAGAAACAGTGAGGATATTGTGACATCAGTTTACAGAATACCGGCCAATATCTGAATTACGACTCCAATCACAGTGGAACAACAAAGAAAGGGATTATTAAATTTTTAGTCGACAGAGCTCACAGACTATGTGATACAGAAGTAAGACTACAAGATGAAATCAAGAACATCAGAAGAGACCTTAAACAAAATGAAGTTATCCGAAACGAGTGGTAGAAACTATTCTACAACTCTCTAAGAACCAACCAACCATGACCGAAGAGAAATCCAAAACACTACTCAGCATTCCATATGTCAAAGGATTATCTGAGAAAATAAAACGGATAGGAAGAAATTATAACATTAACACGGTATTCAGATCATCAAGAACTATTGGTAGCATGATCTCCAAAACTAGAATTGCATCTACGAAGTCCCATGTGAATGCGGCCAGTCATACGTAGGGGAAACTAAAAGACCCTTAGATATCAGGTTGAAGGAACATAAAACCCATACGCAGAGAAAGAAGACTTTAAAATCCGGCATTGCCCAACACTCCTGGGAAAAACATCACAAAATGAAATGGTCGTAGGCAAGAATTATACACCGAGAATAGAACTGGTACAAGACACAATTTAAAGAAGCAGCGTTTATCGAAAACAACAAGAATGTTTTTAGTCAACCCAGCGTAGAGATTAACAATGTGTGGAAACCCTTAATTGGACGCCTGACTAATCTTAGTCTACGGTAACGTCCCCCTTCATTAACTTTGTACACTTGATCACTTCACTAACTTTGTATTAGTATATAAGTTACAGTAGTCTTTAAGTTTGTTAGTATTCACCTGAAGACGATTGCAGATTCAATAGCAATTGAAACGTTGTGTTTATTCTATTAAAATAAAACATAGACAATGGAAGTCCAGAATAGTGTTATTATTTCAAACATAACATTGTCTAAACCATTCAAACGTACTTTCTAATGATGTTATTAAAGTCAATAACGCTCCCTTGCGGTAAAATTCGGAACTTGAAAATAATTTCCATTTTCTCATAGCCGTTTTAGTAATAAATTTTTTTTTCCGAATTTCTATACCCAATAGTTTTCGAGATATGGCCGCGTACCAAACTTAGTAAAGCAGCCTGTATATTTTTAATTGATTTATATTTCATAGTTATAAAATTGATGTTGCTATTGATTTGTACTAAAACATTTATATAAAATTGTTTTGTCAAAGTAATCATTTTTAATAATGATTAAATAGTTATCAATAAATCAATATAAATATATTACCATTTGCACCCCTTTTAGTAATATTTAAAATACCAAATATATTGTAACAGTTTATACTAACTATTGATTTACAGGGTATGTCTGGAAATGGAAATTTTGATTAAAATCGTAAAATTAAGTTTATCATTGTTCTAAATAGACTTGCAATATATAATCAGTTTGTCATTAACAAGAATGTACAAGAATTTGTATGATCAATGATTGAATTTTATTATGACATTCGTTGAGCAATGACATTGGCGTTTTATTGATTTAATAATCAAAATCAAAAGTTGAAGAAAACAAATTAATGAAAAACTGTTCAAATTAAATCAATTTCAAAAGTATCTAGGTACCTATTTTTTTCCAAAAAATGTAATTTGACACCTAAATACAGTTTCCTCACAATTTCTTGCAAGTAAATTCCCGTATAACTTTTTAAAACAAATTAAAAACTTACCTTTTTATCTGGTAGCGCAGGATACAATCTGTAACAAAAAAATTAAATTAAAGGTTACATCAACATTTCAAAAAAACCGCAACGTACTTTTAAAAAATAAATATGTAAATTATAAGTAACTAAATAAAGAGTTGTTAATGTTTTTCGGTTTTCTACCTACACACATCCCAGCAATCCGCGTTTGTTTGAAAACGTTCACTAAATTTAACGGTCACTGAGTACCTTTCCATTGATAATTATTTAAGAAACAACAACAAACTTCAAAAACAAACACCGGCTTTTGTAACTCACGCATTTAACTATCCAACAAATAAGATATTTAAATAAAATCCGATTAAAATACTGTTTTAATTTCAATTAATTGGCCCGTACGTGAACGCACGTCTGCACGCTCGAATCGCGACCGAGTCTACTGCTCTACTATTATTGTTTCGCACCATTGCTTTTAAAAATGTAGAAATCTGCTTTTTATATTAATTTGTAATACTTCATCTATTGTTGATTCCTATCGGATATATAAAATATTTTCAATAATAATTTATTTTTTGTATGTGTATAATAATAATATGGCAATAAATAAAAACTACCAAATCAAAGCTTTTTTCATTTAGTTTATTGAAATATTACCAACTCGTAGAATAGTATATTATACACCAAGGTTGTGAAGTCTGTCATTATTGCCTTAGCACCAGTTGTAAATAAGGTGCGTAGGCAATAATGGACTTCACAACCATGGTGTATATACTATATTTTCCACTACTAGCCAAATTTAAGCCAAAAATTAAAAATAAACATTTTTCTTGTAAAAATCAAGTAGCACAGGAATGCAAGTAAATCAACTGCAACTGATTCACTAAACACTTGTGTGGCATATTTCACCTTCATTTTCTCAAAATTATTCGGGGTAATATGTAAATTAGTTGATTTAGGGGCCAATCGCAGCGGTTTAGATTTGTCCGACTTGTAGAAATTTTTAATGTCTTTCGAAGATGTTTTTTGTTATTAAAGATTATATCGTATTTAATTTAGTTAATTCGCACTGACTTTATTAAATAGAGGCCATCGAAGAAATAATAGATTTTCTTGTCGTTTATGGTTTTTCCGGTGATACATCTAATCTTTTAATTAGGTTTTGAAAATTAGAACCTTGATAAGTTACTACTGCTCTAATATTGGCACCGCATTGTAGTTGTAGCTTTTCTATGCAGTTTAATACTGTTGACTTCAATTTGTTACCTTTGCATATCGTATTTGTAAAGATGTAGCAAAAGGATTATTTAAATTTTTTATATATAACTCTAACCATAATCACGTAGCATTTTGAGCTGGCAAAAAAATTAAAACCTACTTTAAAATTAACATTTTGGGGCTCGTAAAATATAATTTTAGTGAAAATTGTTTATATTCCTCTGTGTATCTCGTACTTCTTAGTGATTTATTTTTTAAGTCCATTTGTGCTCCGCTTTCGGGAAGAAAATTATCACATACCTGTTTAATCTTTGCAGTCGTTGTGCCTTCGTTTGGTAATATTAACTTCAATTGAAGTGCTTTCTTCTCGCGTTGCAATTTAACAATGTTCCTCCGTAATTTTCTTTTGCTAAGAGTATTTGAGCTGCAAACTTGAGTAGTTTGGGTATAGCTAGAGATATTAACGGGCATTTATTTACATCGATTCTGAAAACACTTATATAAAATTTCATTTATTGCTTCGCCAATATACCTTGCATCATTTAAATACTGGGTTTTAGACACTTATAATTCATTTAGGAATGGCAAGTGTTCGCGACATACTTGTCAAGTTTTTATAATCGACAGATCGGACCCTCCACATTCTGTTAACCATTTAAAACACCTACAACAAAATGTTTGTAATTTACTTAAAATTCTTCATGTAACTTAACTAGTCCGGTTAAATCTCTTTTGGGAAACCTGAAAAAACTGATTCTACTGTCATATTAAATAAATAAATAAATTCAGGTTATGTATTTGCGGTTACAAGTGGAAGCGTGAATTTTAAACTAATGGCATTTTTATATTCAAATAATTTAATCGTGTTAGGTAATTTTAAGCAGCAAATACGTTAAAGATAATCTCCTGGATATTCCAGAACTTTTGACGGGAAAAGTGTTACTCCTATACCGGGTTCATCGTGAATCATTGCGTTCTTGGGAAGATGTGGTCACTTTACTGAAATTGGAATTCTTACCTTTAGACTACGACGAGCGATTGCTGACTGAAATTAAAGCTCGAACTATGGCAGCAGAAGAAACTATTGGGATTTATGTTTCGGTTATGAGAAGTCTTTTTCTAAAGCTCACTGAGCCTCTACCTTAAACCAAGCAGCTCTCTATTATTAGACGTAATCTTACTCCTTTCTACCAATCGGCTTTAGAGTTGACAGAGGTTAACACCATCTCTCACCGCCTTCTCGTAAGTCGACTAAACTTCTAGAACCTTTTTTAGCATATGTCTCTGACGCTGTCTCTTCACTTGCTCATACTTTAAATTGACTAATACTGTCCGTACTGCTGGTGCTGGTTGTACTGCTGTGTCCAGCCATTTTTCACAACCAACCTTAAATGCTGAGACTTGTTGGAATTGTCTGACACCAGGTCACTTTTCTCCAGATTGCTCTAGTCCTCAAGTCATTCACTGCTATGGATGTGGTCAACATGGCGTCACAGTGCGCAACTGCCCAAAATGCAATCGTTCGGAAAACTAACTTGTGAGTCTGCGGACCGAGTTGCAGATTCGCTTCATACTCATATCTCGGATACTCCTTTCTCTGGTTTAGATACTCAGCAGCGTGCTCTTTTAAATTATGTCTTTGCGAGCGCACAAAATAACGAACTACCATATTTTGGAGTCGACATTTTTGGTCATACTTTTCTAGGCTTGTTGGACTCGTACTATCTTGGGAGATTGGAAGGGCAAGTTTGGACAGGGTTACTACAGTCACTCATTTCGATAGTGACCGGTTTACTATCTAACCGAGGTACTATATGTACCCTATCTTTTTACTTCTTTAACTGGAAACCTAAAAGACAAAAGAGGAGACGGATAGACGACGTGAAAGAAAAACTAGGAAAAAGGTGAAAAATGGTAGAATAGGATAGATCAGAATGGAAAAAATAAGAGTAGGCTCATGTTCTGGAGTGGAACTAATAGAGCTGATAAAAAGAAGAGAAGAGAGAGATACCCTTCTAGTTTTTATTTTTTTTTGTTTTTATTTATATTTTTGAATTTGCGATAGGCACTTATTGAATTGAGAAAAAAGTATAAACTGAAATGGTAACACAAATTTACATGTAGATGAATAGAATGTCAATTCATATTAATGAATTGAGTTTGTAATAAAATAGTGTTCACTAGAACACTGTAATGGCAAAATGCTATTTGGTAGATATCCATCTGTAGATGGACTTTACGCATTGTTTTTATAGGCTCCTAGATAAAAATGACAAAAATCAGTTATTTCCATGGCAAACTCAGCCTCAACTATTAATCGTATTGTTCTAAAAAAAATTCTTATATATTTTTTTTATTTAGTTGTAAAGGGAATATAAAGCACTATACGGAGTATTAAAAAAAAATATATTATGCTATTTGAAAAAAAAAGTTGAATATCGCTACCATTATACGAGTGCAGAATTTAAAAATTGTATTTACTTGTCTAATAGAAAATTTAGTCTCATTTACAAAAATTTTAAAAAATAATAAAACCAAAAAATAACGGAAATACAAGCCTGTGAAGTGATCTCTTGGACACCCTGTATAGTCTGGTAAAATTTAGTGTATCTGTTATTTGCGAATCTAGATAAAAAAGCAGGAGAGTCAAGAGCCAGGGTATAAAAATCCACGGATAAAAAAGTCTCCAAAAAAAACCAACGGAAAAAAGGCCGGGAAAAAAAGCCGTGATATAAAAAGCTGGAATGTAAAAAACCGCGGGAAAAAAGCCTACGATAAAAGAAAGCCGGCTGACAATACCCATTATAATATATGTCGTAACAATATTTCAACGTAACAGATGTGATTCTACATTTTTATTAATTATATAGATATGTATCTCAATAGAAAATGATAAATAATCAAAGTAGTATAGGTAACAGCAAAGGTTAATAAATTAATTAAAGAATTGTCGTAGAGTAAAGTAAAGTCAAATAAAAATATGTATTTATCACCATCTACCATACCCCATCGAGTTCTACAAGAATCTATTTTAGGTCTATTACTATTTATAACCTATGTAAATAATCTTTAAAATATTCCAACTTCTATCATAATGTATGGAAATGATTAACGTATTAATATTACACCAAAAATGGTCACAGTCGGTGGAGCGAGAAGGACGCGATCAGGTGTACACGCCTTTATAAAAAAAGGTCAAGCGACAGAGCACCAGTGCAGTTATCCTCAGGAAGCTGTCAGCATGAACAGCAAAACGTCGAACGCAAGTTTTGACACAGTACCAAACTCTGGAGAAGTTATAATATCGGTTTAGGTCTAATTAATTTTGAAAGCTTAAGTACAGTAATAAACATTGCAAACAGTAGAATGCACATAAAGTTTAATTAGTAATTTATTTCATTTAGTTTACTACAAAAATTTGCATTAAATGATGTAGATAAATAACAATAGCGTTTTTTGCTTAATTAGGAACTATATTTAACAACCCCAAACTTACTATTTCCTTTAGAGAGGTAAGATCCCGTAAATGCAAGTCTGTGATCATACCCACATCCACACCCACATTTCTTATAGTTGTCGCCACATTATTTTTGATCTAGTAAATGTTTAGCCACGTAATCCACAATTTTTGTAACGAAGTGTTTCAATACGTCTTCTCTAATTTTTCCTACATCCATAACTTCTTCGTGATTGGCTTCTTCTTGAGTTTCATATTCTGTTATACACATATTGGTGATTAGACTAAATGCGAGCACAGTCATATTGCAATGACGTGCAGTGATTACTTCGTGAACAGTAGACATTCCAACAGCGTCGACCCCTAACATCCTGAGCATTCTTAACTCAGCAACAGTTTCAAAACTGGGACCACCAAGACAAGTGTAAACTCCATCGTGAACATCGTTCCCAAGTCCTTCGTAGACAGCAACTTGTTTGGCAATCTTAAGCAATTCCTTGTCGTAGGCAGTGTTCATGGGTGGAAAGCGAGGACCAAATCGGCTTTCGTTAGGACCCTGTAGAGGATTATTTCCGGCAAAACCCATCATGTTAATATGATCTTTAACTATCATTATGTCCCCGACCTTGTATGTATTGTTTAATCCACCAGCCGCATTTGTTGCAATCAAATGAGTAACGCCTAGAAGTTTCATCATACGAACTGGCATGGCGCATTTCCATAACGGATAACCTTCATAATAGTGAAAACGTCCTTGCATACACACTACCGGCGCACCTGATAAATGACCGAAAACTAATTGTCCGGCATGTCCTTCCACAGTGCTTACTGGGAAATTTGGTATTTCTTCGTACGGGAATCGAATTGGATTTTCTAAGGCTTCTGCCAGAGAACCTGCAACAGTAAAATTTAATTTAGATTGTTAACAGAACCATTAGTTTTGATTTTGCTTTTTGATTTCGTTGATTTTTAAATAATTTTTTTTGTGTTAGCCTTTGAGACTTAACTCATATGTACAAAACTAAAATAAAAAAACAATAGACATTTAATGCTCGATAAAAATTTAAAGCTAATGTACCCATCGTATTGAAGATATTGTTGTCCAACTTTTTGCTTTACATTATCAAAGGAAAGGAACACCAACTGCAGCGTCTATTTAACCAACAGAAAAACACCAAAAACTGCACCAAAAACTTTACTTGGACACGTGTTTCAACAGCTGATGATGACAGCTTAGCTGTTGAAACACGTGTTCGAGTTAAGTTTTGGTGCAGTTTTTTGATGTTTTTCTGTTGGTTGTTGACATTAGTTTTTTTTGAATATTTATTGTGTGGAAATTAATTAACAATAAACAATGTTACGCCTACAAGGGCAGGTCGTCAGTTCATGACGCCTGTTCTTGCTCTTTTATTCTTCAGAGGACGAAGTTTAACTTTTACTTCATTTCTTTGGAGGTCCGGGTAGTCTTTCTAAAGTTAGTTTGTAGTTTTTAGAACCGATTATCTTGCATGTTAGAGTCTACTTAATTACGTCACCTATGCAACAAAGACAGAACGGAAACAACAAAAAGCTCCAACAATAACATGAAAGTGCATAAAAATTTAAGAACATGTGTTTGTGATGAATTAATTAAAACTTTTTTTTTGGATTTGATCAAAAAAGAAAGATTTGGTCAAAAGTAAATCGGTTCAATCAAAATGCAACTCTATGTTGTTCAAATGGGGTGCGATTTCTAATCCAAATTGTGACTGTGGAAACGAACCAGACCGTTACACATATTGTAGAGGATTGTCAATTAACGAAGTTTAATGGAGGGTTTCCAAACATTCATAATTTAACGGATGAAGCAATATTATGTCTTACGAATCTGAAGGACATACGAAATTCAGTAATATTTTATATTCTTGTCCTGATTATCTGTTTTTCCATTATTTTGTTTTGCTATTTCTTTAACCTACTATTTTTTTCGTCATTGTCGTGACTGGCGCTTGGACCGGTCCATTATATGTCGTCATGCAATGGCTGTGTTGTTATATTTTATGTTCCTATTTACTTTCTACATATAAAGTTTACACACTTAATTGACATTATTACATACGAATAATAGGTTGAGTAAGGGTTGGCATGTTTAGGTTTTCCTAAACCTTGAAGCAAATGCTTTGCCAAGAACTAATCCAAAATTGCACACGGTTTTGTCACTACACTAAACAGGTTTATAGTGATCTTCTGGGGCACCATACATAACACTTACATCACAATACAATATTCAAAATGTACCATACGAATAAGTAAATAAATAAAATTAAAACCTTTAAGCAAAAAATCAATACATTCCACTACTTAATTAAAACTTATAAAAACCACCCTATGCAATTGATTCTTATTCGAGATCATCAGAGATGGAAACTCGAAAAGGTGTTTACACTCCTATAAAAATTAAATAAAGTACAACTTTTTTTACAAATAGATATTTAATTAATTAGTAGTAAATATGAGAAAAATAATTAAAAAAAACACTAGACGCAGTTTTTTTTGTTCCGTTAACACCAACTTTGGGATTATATGGTTTCCTAAATTAATTTTAGTAATTTTTAAAACAATGTGAGTGCAAGTGGATTTCACAGTTGTTGTATTTATAAACCGTGGTGCTTTTGCACACCCTGCAACGTCTTCTCTTCTACTGGATTGTGTTTTCAGTCAAAAGACTTCGGACAAGTTCTGACTTGTAATCTAGCAGTGAAATGGGTTTTCTTTATATACAAGTCGGTACAGTTCCCAAGTATTTACCACAGCGCAATCCAAAAAATTAATGAACAAAAGCCACCACCATTTTTTCCTCGAATATTGATTCGGTAGTATGCCACGGCATTGTCGTTTAGATCTACACAACCCATATATTTGTTATATTGTGCAATCATGTTCGGTTGTGCTAAAGAGGTATCTTTTTTTTCCTTACGATTGTATCTTTTCACAGACTAAATAGGCTCCACAGACTCACAATTGCTTGCAACTGTAACTACAGGTTGTCATTCCAACGCACAACGCTTATTCCGTTTACAAGATCGTAACGGGAATCCATGGTGCCACGAGTTTTCCTTACACTTTTATTAGTTTCTAATGGACATTTCAGCATCCTATTCTCACGGATAGTTTCAGTAGTAAAATCCTTCATTCTTCAGATAAACCAACAATTTACAATTTGTAAAAAAAATATCAAAATATACTTTATGGGCTGATTTATTTTCTACAACTTTCAGTAGATTAATAACAACTTCTTCACCTAAACCAAAAATTGTTTTTTGCATTTATTATCTGTTTTTCCGGTATATAGAATGAACTGATACAAACATCCGTCACTTGAAGTGAGGCACCAGATTTTAAACCCGAATCTTACAGATGTTACTGTCAAAAACATTTTTGCCGAATGATGACCAAAGTAAGGCACCATCTGTTCATCAATTGACAAATGATGTCTGAAAATACCAAACTTCAAAAAGTTTTTGTTTAATAGATCCACTAAAAGCCATAATTTCGCAAATTTTTCGTTTTTATTTAGCTGATTATTATCGGCAAGATGAGGATTTTGTTTTATTTCTAGAAATCTGTTCCTATTTTCTACAAATTGGACACCTTTACGTTTGTCCAATGACCAGTAGAGTTTTACTTGTAGAAGGGTATGATATCCACTCAAAATTAATATTCCCAAAAAAATTTGCAGGTCAGTTTGCTTTCAGCCAAATTGAGGACAATTGTGATTCTTTCAATATTTGATCGACATTGAAATAATAATTTGCATAATACAGGGTGTCCCAAATAAGAGTGACTGATTTTAAACATAAATTCCCAGCTTATTAATTGCTCCAAAGGAATGGGATTTTCACTAGTTTCACTAGTTTAACAAAAAATTTTTTTTAGGTTTGGTTGGCATTTTATCTCATCAACACAAGGTGTTTTACTAATGTTGGTCAAATTCAAAGGGGAAAATTTGTTTTATTTTTAATGGAACACCCTATAATTTTTGATCTCATTCGAAAGAGCAATCAGTTTCCTTTCCAAAAATGTATAGTTTTCTTTCTTTTGTTTCATTAACAACAAAGATATTCGAGGATTCGAGGTAGATACTCAAAAATCTGGATCAAATCATTGGATTGTTCTCTATTTTGTTCGATATCTCAAACTAACAAAAGTAGGTAAAAACTTGATAGGATCTAAATAAAAATTCTGTGCCTCAACGGGGAACCGAGTTATAGCGAAAACAAAAATTTTTCACTTAATTCAAGATGGCGGAAAATGCAAATAGGAAATCTTGATCTCAAATTTCAAATTAAGATTTTCTAAGCACTGTATAAAAGAACTTGGCTTTTCCGATTCATTGTCATTTCTTTGCCATGTATGCCAGAATGGCTGGATAACACTATCCAAAGCCCCGCTTGGAAACTTTGGTTTTATTCAATTCAATTTTTCCGATATCCCAACAATGAATGATAATGATAATGAAGATGTATATCACCTTACTAATACTCTCATTGTAAATGGCTACAGCAAACGAGTTATTCTTAGACATCATTCAGATTCTTGCCCTTAAGCTTATAAGGAGATTTTCTTTAGTATTTCAGAAACAACATCCTTACATTCTCAAAGGGATTGAATAAGTAAACTTTTTCCCAATTAAACCAATTTTACATCTTCTAAAAAATCTCAATCTCTTCCCAAGATGTTTATCGTATTTGTTGTTCACGTGGTTTAGTCTACTTAGGTGAAATAGGTTGCTCAATTAGCTAAGCGTTATTTCAACACTGGTCACAACTTTTACAACTTTCTTTCATTGTTCATGAATCACCTTATGATAGTGGGCGAATTACCATTTCGACACGGTTCAATCCCAGAAGATATTTTTTTGTACAATTGTTTGGTTTAATACGAAACACAAATAGAAAGGCATTTGCTAACCCTTAGTCCTCGACCTCGGGTCAGAAAGTGTTTCCTTTCTGCCTTTCAGACACAATATACCATATCGCTATGAAATAAACAACGGAAAGTTTACACTTTACTAATTGAATCCTGTATAATAATTTAATATAATTGTTACAAATATTTATTTGACTATTTTCATAAACGATTTGTTCTTTGTTTACAATTAAAAAATATTTACATATACGTATATAGTTTCTACAGTTTCTTTCTTCTAGAATTTAAAAATAGCGTGTTTTGCTAATAGGAAAAGTGAACGCCACTTTTCCTTACTTTCCTTCAAGTTATTGTTTTAGTATTTAGTATTTAGTTTTTAATAATAAAACTGATTCCATACTAAATGTAAACTATACACTTGCAATATATTTTTGATAGTGTCCTACAACGTATAGGTTTTTTTTCTCAAACCTTCTGTCGAAAGTTCCACAATTTCCATACGTTATTTCTAGTTTATTAGTATCGGGGCGATGTGAAGTTCTGTGTAAAATGCTTATTTTTTACATATCTCGGTGTTTTCATTACTAATACCAAATAAAACAGTATATTTTACCAAAAGAAATAAAAGATGCGCATTTTTTATTTCATGAAAAAGAAATTAGTTTACGAGTGATATCGAATGATCAATCTCTCGAGCGAAAACAACTCAAATAGTAAATTAAATATATTTTTTTTGTAAAAGAGAATAAAATAAAATTCAAATCTATTGTGTTGTTAGTGGTAGTTATTTAATTAAGATTATGTTTATAATTGAAATTTAAATGTTTTATGTAAGTTTGAAAGTCATTTGTTAATATTAAAGTACAATCGTTTAATTTTTTGTAGTAATTGTTTCTCTGCTTAACCTTCACAGATTAATTTTTTAATTGATCTGTTGTTCATTTTGAGAAAATTTTTAGTAGATTTTAAGTATACGAGTATAATACTATTGTAATAATTTTAATTACCTTTTGTCTGTATGGTATCTATTTAAAATAACACCTTTTTACTTTAAAAAAACATTTTAATTGTTTATTTACTTGATAAAAAGCGACAATAACAATGCATGGAAAATAATCATGCATTCTATGTACTTGTTGAAGGTCTGCTGATTCACCATATATTGTGTAGTATTCCAAAAAAGACCCCAATAACAATAATAATAATAATAGTGCACCCCAATAATTTAGCCAAAAAATGAATAACCGCGAGGTGGGGGCCCATCATGGTTGCGTTAGCGCAACATTGAAAATAGGATTTTTTTATACCGGAAAATCTATTTTTTGGTCATGACTTTTATGTTATTAGATAAAGGATAGTTGAGCTAACATGTTTATATTTTTTTAAATTTAGACGATGTTTTTAATTTTGAGAAAAAAAATAAATAAAAGTATTCAATATCCGCTTAAAAAACTTGAGGTAAATATGTATAGGGTGTTGTTATATTCAACCGACAACGCTCTACCTCAGAGAGGTCTCGTAAATTAGTAAATCTTGATATAGGAACATGAACCCTTAAACGGCTTAGTTGCTGAGATACAGGGTGTTGAAATTTTAAAATAAAAATTTGCAATAAATCAAAAACGCCTTTTAAATAGTTTGTATTACTTCTTGAACAATTTACGCTCTACCTTTTTTCAAAATTTAATTATTAGTATGAATTGAAGCAAATTGTTTAGCAAAACGCCGACGGGCAAATTGCACTACACACAATAATTTGGCATACTTGCAGAATTTTGTTTAGTAGCAAATATTTTCAAGACCGTTCATTTTAGCACCATAAAAAATGTTATTACTTTTTTGACCAAAAATGAATAGAGAATTTAAAAAAAATTTTTTTAAAATTATTTGCTCCAGTGACGTAAAAACAGGAGGGTAAAAGTTGTCACTAGTCCTTATAGCGCGCTACTGGTTAAATTTCTGAAAATATGATTTTCTTGATGTACTACTTGGTGTAGAACTTCAGTCGACTACGATAGAGATGCTGTGTCAAACAAGTTGAAAGACATAAACAAAATACTACGGATCTACATGGAAAATCTGTACTTGACTTTATTATGGAAATACCTTGAATATCTTTGGTGTTAATGAAACAAAAGATAGAAAACTATACATTTTTGCAGGGAATTTATGTTTAAAATCAGTCACTCTTATTTGGGACACCCTGTATTTGGATCAAACATTTCCATAAAAAAATCAAGTACAGGTTTTCCATGTAGATCCGTAGCAATTTTCTTTATATCTTCTAGCTCGTTTGACACAGCATCTCTATCGTAGTCGTCAGAAGTTCTACACTAAGTGACGTCTTCTACTTTTGGTATTTTATAAGGACTTTGTTTTATTTCTAGAAATCTGTTTCTAGACATGTATTTTTTGACAAATGGAACACCTTTATCTTTGTCCAAGGACAAGTACAATTTTACTTGTGAAAGAGTATGATATCCACTCAAAATTAATATTCTCAACAAAATTTTCAGGTCAGTTTGCTCTAAGCCAAATTGAGGACGATTGTGATCCCTTGAATATTTGATCGACATTGGAATAATAAACTGCATAATATTTTGATTACACATTTCCATAAAAAAGTCAAGCATAGATTTTCCATGTAGATCCGTAGTATTTTGTTTATGTCTTCCAGCTTGTTTGACACAGCATCTCTATCGTAGTCGACTGAAGTTCTACACCAAGTAAAGTCTTATAGTTTTAGTATTTTATAAGGTAAAGGTAAAATGTCTTTATCAATATGTTCTTCCACTTTAACTTCTGAGTCTAATTGGATTTTAAATGTTCTGGCCAAATCTGCAGGCAAATTTTCTTGTTCGCCCACAATATCTTCATCGATATTTTCTTCATCTTAGATCATCGACGTCAGGTGGTATGTAACAAATGTCAACTTCTTCATTGAGATCAATATTTTCTACAATTGCCTTTAGTTCTCTTAGTGTCAAAGGTCTTTTAAAATAATAATTGTTTTTATTGTTACTCTAGTCTAAAAAGACAAATTATTATCTAAAATAAGGACATTGATTTACTTAACATATTTAAAGTATTTTTTTCTCTAAAAAACTAAATATCAACACGAACTCATCGTCTACAATACACTACAACATAATGTGAAGTTTATACAGGAATATGAATCATTATTTCTGCCATTGCAGTTTAATTGTTTATCCCAACGTTGTGTTTTCGCAATGTTACAATTCAAAGCCCTCTGAAGCCAACTAGTAAAAAAACGGACTAACTTTTCATTGCATATTGTAATTTGAAACCTAAAGAAAAAAATAACCAATGGTTAAAAAATATATACAGGGTGTTATTCAACCGACAACTCTCTACCCCAGAGAGGTCTCGTAAATTGGTGAAATTTGATATAAGAACATGAACCCTTAAACGGCTTAGTGACTGAGATACAAGAGGTTAAAAGTTTAAAATAAAAATTTAAAACTAAAAATAAAACTAAATGCCCTTTTTTCAGATTTGGTGACCAATATGTTCATCAAGAAAGCAATATTTCAGAAATTTAACCAGTAGCGCGCTATAAGGGTTAGTGACAACTTTTACTCTCCTATTTTTTACGCCATTAGAGCAAATATCTTTTTTTATTTTTTTTGAATTCTCTATTCATTTTTGGTCAAAAAAGTAATAACGTTTTATAGTGCTAAAATAAACGGTCTTGAAGATAATTGCTACTAAAGAAAATTCTGCAAGTACTGACATTCCAAATTTTTGTATGTAGTGCAATTTGCCCGTGGGCGTTTTGCTAAACAATTTGCTTCAATCCATACTATCAATTCAATTTTAAAAAAAGGTTAAGCATAAATTGTTCAAGAAGTAATACAAACTATTTTAAAGGCATTTTTGATTTATTGAAAATTTTTATTTTAAAATTTCAACACCCTGTTTCTCAGCAACTGAGCCGTTTAAGGGTTCATGTTCCTATATCAAGATTCACTAATTTACAAGACCTCTTTGAGGTAGAGCGTTGTCGGTCGAATATAGCAACCCCCATACATATTTACCTCAAGTATTTTAAGCGGATATTGAACACTTTTTTTTCTCAAAATTAAAAACACCGTCTAAATTTAAAAATATAAACTTGTTAGCTCAACTATCCTTTTATCTAATACCATAAAAGTCGTGACCAAAAAAATTGATTTTTCGCTATAAAAAAATCTAATTTTCAATGTTGCGTTAACGCAACCATGATGGGCTTAAATGGGTTAAATATGTTAATATTTAAATGCTAATTAAATCGATTGCTTAATTCTATGGATTTAAATCGTTTTAACCGCTTCACCTCGCCATTATTAATTTGTTGGCTAAATTATTGGGGTGCACTATTATTATTATTATTATTGGGGTCTATTTTGGTATACTACACAATATATGGTGAATCTGCAGACCTTCAACAAGTACATAGAAGGCATGATTATTTTCCATGCATTGTTATTGTCGCTTCTATCAAGTAAATAAACAATTAAAATGTTTTTTTAAAGTAAAAAGGTGTTATTTTAAATAGATACCATACACACAAAAGGTAATTAAAATTATTACAATAGTATTATACTCGTATACTTAAAATCTACTAAAAATCTTTTTCAAAATGAACAACAGATCAATTAAAAAATTAAGCAATCAGTGAAGGTTAAGCAGAGAAACAATTACTACAAAAAAAATTAAACGATTGTACTTTAATATTAACAAATGACTTTCAGATTTACATAAAATATTTAAATTTCAATTATTAACATAATCTTAATTAAATAACTACCACTAACAACACAATAGATTTGAATTTTATTTTATTCTCATTTTAAAAAAAAAATTATATTTAATTTACTATTTGGAGTTTTTTTCCCTCGAGAGATTGATCATTCGCTATCACTCGTGAACTAATTTCTTTTTCATAAAATAAAAAATGCGAAACTTTTATCTCTTTTGGTAAAATATACTGTTTTATTTTGTGTTAGTAATTAAAGCATCTAGATATGTAAAAATAAGCATTTCACCCAAAACTCCACATCGCCCCGATACTACTAAACTAGAAAGAACGTATAGAAATTGTGGAACTTTTGACAAAACGATTGAGAAAAAACATATACGTTGTAGGACACTATCGAAAATATATTGCAAGTGTATAGTTTACATTTAGTATGGAATCAGTTTCATTATTAAAAATAACTAAAACAATAGCTTGAAGGAAAGGAAGAAAAGGTGGCGTTCACTTTTCGTATTAGCACAACACGCTATTTTTAAACTCTATAAGAATTTACGTATATGTAAATATTTTTTAATTGTAAACAAAACAAATCGTATATGAAAATAGTCGAATAAATATCTGTAACAACTAAATTAAATTATTATACGGTATTCAATTAGTAAAGTGTAAACTTTCCGTTGTTCATTTCATAGCGATATGGTATATTGTATCTGAAAAGCAGAATGAAAACATTTTCTGACCCGAGGCTGAGAACTAAGGGTCAGCAAACGCCTTTCTATTTGTGTTTCGCATTAAACCAAACAATTGTACAAAAAATATCTTCTAGGATTGAATCGTGTCGACATGGTAATTCGCCCACTATCATAAGGGGATTCATGAACAATGAAAAAACGTTGTGAAAGCTGTGACCAGTGTGGAAATAACGCTTGGCTAATTGAGCAACCTATTTCACCTAAGTAGACTAAACCACGTGAACAACAAATACGATATACACCTTGGGAAGAAAGTGTGAGATTTTTTTAGAAGATGTAAAATTGGTTTAATTGGGAAAAAGTTTACTTATTCAATACTTTTGGGAATGTAAGAATGTGTTTCTGAAATACTGCAGAAAATCTCCTTATAAGCTTAAGGACAAGAATCTGAATGATGTCTAAGAATAACTCGTTTGCTGTAGCCATTTACAATGAGAGTATTAGTAAGGTGATATACAAGTTCAGATCTTTTCTGGTCAGAATGATGGTGACAAGAAGCAGGTACTTACATTCTTCATTATTATTATCATTCATTGTTGGGATATCAGAAAAATTGAATTGAATAAAACCAAAGTTTCCAAGTGGGACTTTTGATAGTGTTATCCAATCATGAATCGGAAAAAGTGTTTTTATACAGTGCTTAGAAAATCTTAATTTAAAATTTGAGATCAAGATTTCCTATCTGTATTTTCCGCCATCTTGAATTAAGTGAAAGTGTTTTCTCTATAACTCGGTTCCCCGTTGAGGTACAGAATTTTTGTTTAGATCCTATCAAGTTTTTACTTACTATTGTTAGTTTGAGATATCGAACAAAATAGAGAAAAATCCAATGATTTGATCCAGATTTTTGAGTTTTCCTCTTTTACATTTTGACATAATATCTATTATCCAACAATAAGAGGTAGCCCATACGGACAATTTAATACTTTCTTTCTTTCTCTAGGGTAATAATCGCTTATTTCATCCTGCCGCAAAGTCGGAAAGTCCTTGTGAAGTTTTATACCTAACGGGGTTGTATTCTAATGGGTTCGAAATAATCAACCAACACAGTGAGATTATGTTTCAAAGGTATGGAATTGAATTTGAAGATGTATTTACGTCTTCCTTTTCGTCGACGTTTCTAGTTTACAGTCCACCTCTTGAGGATACTCTTTGAAACAAAACCATATTTTAAACGTTGACTCTAGCAACGTTTTTGCATGGTTGTCCATACAGTTCACCCAAATGATGAAACGTGCAATGCCAGCTCTTTTGCAGCCGCAAGAAGTTCCGCATCAGACACTAGCTTTAAAAACTTGGGTGGCGCGGGTTCAACCGTGTTAATGATTGGCTTTAGTCCATGGTTCGTTCGTCGCCAATTTCATTCTTCCGAATCTTAGTAAAACCCAAGCCAAGTTTGTACCTGATGATACGTGCGGAATATATATTCTCCTGCTACGCTTCTTGTTGGTGGGAGTGATGATAGCTTTAATTTATTGTTTGTGTTCAATTTTGCGTATCGTAGCGCGTACACGTTTTTAATGTTTTTCTCGCAGAAGTTCCGGATCGACGTGGATCGAAAGGAGTTCCGTATGTTTTTCCAATGTGCCAATGAATTTCAATTTTCCGATGCCGAACAAAGATGAAAAAATGAAAAATATATTTTTGAGAACAGAGTTATCATGCTTTATACTAGTTGGACAGTAGATTATTCCTGGTTTATTTCTTTTTAGGATTTTCTGAAGTTTACATACATTTCAATTTCATAAAACACAATCACTATACACACTTAATTAATATTATTACATGTGAATACTAGGGTGGGTAAGGGTTGGCATGTTTAGGTTTTAGTGGTTTTTCTAAACCTTGAAGTAAATGCTTTGCCAAGACAAACCAATCCACGCAATTGTGGATGCTTCAAAGTAATTGCGAAGCATTTGTATAAAGTTGTCTTTGTTTTTGTTTTTGCAAGAAATTTCTGTTGGGTAACTATTATAGCTGTAGTTTTTGTAAATTCGATTGTCGTACTCTTTCCGAAGTTTTGGTTTTGGTATGTCACTTGGATATCCATCAAATATAATCATGACGTTTTCTTCAAAGTGCCGTTCGGATGTCTTGTATATTTCTACAGGCGGGCAGACTTTGCATATATGAAATACCCCACGGCATGGAAAAATAGAAGCATCTTTGGATCGTATTGAAGTGAAGATTCTAACTACTTGTTTTTTTCCGCCTCTAAGAAATTCTCCAACAAAGATACCATTGGGTGGTACTGCACCCACAGTTTTGTAGTTAGACCTTTGTTTTCGATGACATTCAATGTATGGGTAATTTTCTCACACATGCATCTAGGGTAGTAGTTCATGGCGTACCTAATAATTTAATTCTAACTATTTCAGCACCTATTTTTGGTAAAGCTACGTATAACGGACATCTATAGCGTATGCGTGACCAAAAAGAATTTTCTACGCAATTTTCTGCGTAAATCAACTTCAAGAACTCTTCAATTTTGCCATTCACCCTTAATCTCAAAAAAAATCGTTCTCCAAATCAGATGTTGTGTCAGCGGCTTCCACGATGTCGCGAGTTTTCCAGTATAATGGCTGGTGGAATGTAACGAAAGAAGTTTTTTGATTGCAAGCTTGCATTTCTCTATAGCTAAAGGAACGAAGTGAGAATGGTGTCGTAGTCTGATGGTGAGCATTGATAAATGGAAGGGAGATCACTTTAGAGCGTTTGTATTGCATGTTGCTTGTTATTTTTTTTCATGAATCCATTCCACCCAGGCATTTCAGTCATGCAATTCTATTTTCCATAAGGCCAAATTCAATCAGGTACTGTAGGTATAATTTCGTGCGGAAGAGATTCGCATTGTTGACTTTTATTTATTCCAAACGTACGGATTTATTTTTATCATAAGAAAGTACACAATGTATCCCTCCGTGACCGTTGCTGGTATTGACGTTGAAATTGCCATTGTCGAACACGAAGAGAAAGCGTCACGGGTTGTCAACTTCGACGCTTGATTGGTTTGAAATAGGGGAGGGGGTGGAGTTAACGATGAAAATCCACTTTCTAACTTTCACTTTTGTGGATTCCATCCCCTCTCCTATTTTAAACTAATCAAGCATCGCTTTTTCTTCTTTATATACGGAGGTATTTCCCTAATTACTCAGACTTGTTTTAGTCTAGAATCTGGTTTGATTACAAGTTGATTACTTGCCTTTCAGTTGTTTTTTTGTTTTTTTTTGTTTGTTTTTTTTTTTTTGTTGGTTTTTGTTGTGGGTTGGTTTTTTTTTTGTTTTTTTTTTTTTTTTTTTTTTTTGTTTTTTTTTTTTTTTTTTTTTTTTTTTTTTTTGTTTTTTTTGGTTTTTTTTTTTTTTGTTTTTTTTTTTTTTTTTTTTTTTTTGTTTTTTTTTTTTTTTTTTTTTTGCCGTTCTCATGTGAGGAACAAAATCTCCTTTAATTTGCGCCTTCAATTCTTCCATGACAAAATGACATTCGTTGGAATTTTCTATGAGAAAACAGAAAATATCCTCTATGGCCGAGTCTACTTTCTGTCTAGTAGGCCGTCCATTCTCTTAGTGCCAACAAGCAGTTGATGGTATACAAGGGATTTACAATGGTATCGAGCTCCTGAGACAACAAGATCGGGTACATCTTGAATATGCTTTCTAATTGAAACACAAAAATCTACATCATTTTGTTTCGTTTGTTCGTCGACTATTTCCGCTGATCTTGATTACGTGCCCACAAAATAAACACTAATTCTCGTAATCAAACAAAAGCTCGAGCTGTGGTTCTTCTTCTGGTTCTTCTATTCCTAATGATTTTCCTATTTCTCTTGAAATAGATTGACCACTACCGGCCATAAGCAAACGACGCTACGCTATCGTTTCTATAGCAGGCAACGTAAACAGTTGATGTTTTTTATGTTCTCTTGGATGTCCGTCGGTAAGAGACCAATGGGCGATTAGGTTTATAGAGCGGTTTTTGTTGACCCTCTGTACCGAGGGATTGCTACCGTCAACTTTACGACACGATAGAATACGCGATTATTACCCTAGAGAAAGAAAGTATTAAATTGTTTGCACAAACGTCCTCTTCATGTTTGATGATAGACACTCTTTCGTAATGTATTAAGGAAAAAAGAAAAACCGAAAAAATTAGATCGAACTCTCAATTCTTACCTATTTTGTTACCATATACCAGGTGTCCCATTTTAATCAATTCACGCAATTAACTTCAGAATTTGACTTTTTCAGAAAATATGTTTGAGACAAAAGTTATTGGGTTTAGAGGGGACATCAGATGATGAGTTTGAAATTGACTTCACCTTCACCTTGAAGGGTTTTTTAAGTTCAACTCGGTTTTTTTTTTTAATATGAACCTCTATGTTTCACACTGGATTTAAAAAGAGCGGAAAATTGTACGTCTGAAATTATATTCACAAGTTTATTTTTGTGACCTTTATAAGGTTGAAAAATTTAGAGTGTAATAACGCGTTTTCATTGAACATTTTCTAGATCACCAAGGTGGAAAAAAAATAAACTTATTGCATTTGTTTTTGAATTTAGTTCGTTCCGTCGTGCGTTTTGTTAACAATCTTTATTTAACTTTAAAAGTAATAATTTAAAAAAATGGCGGATTATATTTTAAGCATTCGACCACAAATAAACCGGCGTAAAAATAGTTCCCTCCAAACCCAATAACTTTTGTCTGAAACATATTTTCTGAAAAAGTCAAATTCAGAAATTATTGCGTGGATTACTTAAAATGGGACAGTGACGTTCACGGGAACATTGGAAAAAAAAAAAAAATAAAAATTGTATACGACTGCAACGACTTGAAAGAGTGTGGTATCTAATTCTAAAAAAATATTTGCGAATGTTGCTACATTTGGTCAATGGCCAAAAAAGAGGATACAACAGTCAAAAACGATAGTTATGATGCTGAAGGGGATTTTTATTGAAAAATGTACAATTTAGCAAAGGTTAATAATAATAATAATAATAATAAACCTTAATTATCTGTCCGATAGATAATACTCTATATCAGATTCGTAATAATAATAAGAATAATTTAGTGAATACATAATCATAATACTAATACGAGTAATATTAACATTTACATTGTAAAATACTCTTCTATACAATAAAAAACTTGTTTGTGTAAAAAACAATCGTAATTTGTTTTTGAAAAAATTTAAGTTGTTGGTTGACAAGATTCGATGGTTTAAGGTAATTGATTAAATATTTTATTGTAAACAGGTGGGAGTTGAAGTTCCAAGTTTACTTTTTTTATATGGCACTCGTATGTTGTTTCTGTGCAAGTCTCTTTTTTATGTATATAGTTTTAAGAAAAACATTTTTATTTTTAAAGACAAACACACTCAATTCATAAATTAAAACACACGGGAGCGTTAAAATGTTGTACTCCTTAAATAATTCTTTGCACGAACTATCACGCGCGACACCAGCAATTGTTTGAATAATTCGTTTTTGACTAGTAAAAACACATTTCCAGTTAGTAGATGTTCCCCATAATGTTATTCCATAACGTAATCTACTAGCAATTTCTGAGTGGTATATCATAAGTAGCTGTTGACGATTTAATATTCTTTTAAGGTTTTGGAATAAATAGCAAATTGTGTTTAGTTTCTGTGATAGTTTATTACAATTATCTTTAAATGTTAAGCATTCATCTATGTAAACCCCAAGGAAATTTATAACTCGTTCAGGAGGTATAGTTGTATTTTCAATAGCTAGATCAATGGGATTGCAGTTCTTCTGGCGGTTATGAAATCTTACATTTACTGTTTTTTTTAAATTTAGGTATAAATAGTTATCTCAAAACCATCCCATCATTTTTCCACTATTAAATTTGCTTTATTTTTTTAAATAATTTTGGTCGGTATTGGATAAAATCAATGTCGTATCATCTGCATACAAAACAAACTTTGTTAATGTGTCTATTGTCCAGATGTTGTTAATATATAAAATGAATAGTACCGGTCCTAGCACAGTTCCTTGCGGAACACCCAATTCTACTAGAGTTGTATCAGAACTCACATATTGAATTTTGTCATTTTCTATGTATGGCAGACTAACATACTGATATCGATTTGTTACAAATGATCGAATCCATGCGTGTGAAAGTCCTCTAATACCATAAGTTTCAATTTTTTGTAACAGTATATTTGGATTGACACATTCAAATGCTCTGCTTAAATCACAGAAAATTCTAAGGGACATTCACCGTTTTCAATGTAACTTACTATTGTTTCATTAAGTTCGTGCATCGCGATCTATTTTCTCTAAAACCGTGTTGACTTTCTGTAATAATTTTATATTTTCCTAAGAAGTTTGATAGTCTGTTAACAAAACCATATTCAAAGATTTTTGAAAACGAAGATGTAATTGTTATAGGCCGGTAGTTTTCACTAACTTTATTATCACCTTTTTTAAATATTGGTGTTATTTTACCATTCTTCAGTAATGATGGAAACTTGGCTGTGTTAAATGATAGATTTACTAAAAATGTAAGTTGATTGATGATATAAGGTACACTTTTTTTTGAAAGATAGATGGGTACGTCATCGTGTCCTGAAGATGGTTTATTTTTTAGTTTTTGTTGATGAAGTAATTGCAATTCTTTCTCTGTATATGATTGTCTATTATTTGTAGTGCATACTTGGTTTACTGTTGAAGGGGTATAACCGTTTATAATATTTTTGATGTATTTTGTTCCCAATCGTTAGAATATAAAACAAATTTTAATGATGGAAACTACACCCACATCAATTTCTTACAGAAGAAATTTGAAATTCGGCGTTTTGACATAAAAATATGCAATATTAGAACTGTTAGGATCTGCGATGCCAAACAATCGACTGAATTTTGGCAGACTTTAAGTGACAATAATTCTGTTGTCGACTTGGGCACCAAACTGGAAGAAGAAGGTTAAGTGATCATTTAACTTTTTATTCTTATAAAGTATTACTTTTAGTTTTCTCTTTAAAAACTAAAGTTAATTTTCTTTAATTTAGCTAAACGTTTAAAGTTATAAATGTTTAACACATAGTATATGCCAAACAAAAGGATATTTTGAGTTTTTGGTATTTCTTTTTATATAACTTAAAAATGAATTATCAAAAATGACACTGTATCAAAATCTAAGCAAATATCTTATACTGCTATTGCAGATCAAATTGAAACCTCTAAAATGTGGTTATTTTTTCATACTTTGATTTGACATAGAACAACCGAATTCTATATATCGACGGGAAACCGATTTATAGCGAAAACAAAAAATTTTAACTTAAATCAAGATGGCGAAAGATGCAGATAGAAAATCTTGATCTCAAATTTCAAGTTAAGTTTTTCTAAGCACCACATAAAAACGTATAAAACATTTGACTTTTCCGATTTATTGTCATTTTCAAATGTATCAGGTGTCTGAGGTAACCAGCACTCAGAAACTATTTATTGTACAACTTAGGGAAAAAAACAAAGTCGCATAAGAGAAACTGCTTGAAATTATGCAGCTTCTCTAAGACGACTTTGTTATACAGATTTGTCCTCTAAGTTGCACGATAAATAGTTTCTGAGATACAATGGGTTACCTTTCTTAGTCAGACACCAAGTACGAAATGACTAAACTATGGACTAAGTGTAGGAGACTGATTGGCAGTAGAACATCAGATTAAATATAAGTACGGGAATGCTATATTCGCTTTATACCGAAAGATGAAGTTGCCATGCTAGAAAGAAAGCACTGAAAGACGACACTAAAATATCACTGATGAATGGAAGTTTGTGAGTGGATGTGGGAGATATACAAGGTATGTGTCATCTATTTAGGTTAACTTTAACTTTTTCATATGCTGAATAGAAGCAGTTTTTGTTATTTTTCCACGTGACAGTGGTAGTTCCGTCCTTGCACCTCTCCTTCTATCATGGTGACTTCAAATCAAATCAAATCAAATTTATTTGTCTTTTTAAAATAACAAAGTGATTCGGTTCTTTCACAAACTTTTTAAACTTAAAACTAAATACGAAATTTAACTAAAAAACCTTAACAATCATTTTTTTTATCCATATTTGATTCCATCCATTATTAAATCGTTGTATTTGTCGTTATATCTTCCTTGTCTAATCTTCGTTCTTCTCTTCTGCACCTGGTTATGTTTGTCTTTTTTTACTATCTCTTCTTTCATCTTTCTTCCTTCACCTCTTAGCTTTTTTATTTTTTTTTCTTGCGTATCCTCCTCTTTGATAATATGCTTTCCTATCTTCTTTACCTTATTTCATTTTTGTTCCTCTATCTCTTTCTAACATATGTACAGCATTTTATTCTCTTTTCTGTTTTCCATCTTTTCCTTCAGTTTCAATGCTCTATTTTCTGTTTGAATTATTAGGTATCCTGGTCTTTTATTATCTAATCCTAAAGTCCACCTCTTTGAATAACTAATTCCTGTTTCCTCTTCAACCTCCCACCCCTCTCTTCTCTAAGCTTTCAGTATTTTTTTTCCTCTCCTCCATCACTTTCCTCCTCTCCAACACTTCCCTCATCCATTGTTTTCCTTCCCCTTTCTCTCCTAGTAGTAACTTCCATTCCTTTTCCTCGTGTCTTGTTTCCCTGCATCCCTCTTTCATATGTATTATATTTTCCCATTCATCCCCACACAACCTGCATAATCTCTCCTCATCACTCATCCAATATTTATTTTCATTTTCTTTATTACCCATTCTGAACCTTGCAATCATTCTTATTTCATTCATTCCTTTTTCTTCTGTTATGTACTTTGGTGTCTTGTCTGTCATTATTTTTATGTATTTCTCGTTATATTTTCCTTCCTTTATTTTGCCCTTCTTTCCTGCTTCTGAGTATCTTTATCTCTTGCAATTATTTCCTCTTCCATCTTTCTCCCCCCACTCTTAATCTCTTTATCTCTTCTCTCGCGTATCCCACTCTTTCATAGTATTTTCTTCTTTCTTCTTCCCCATATTTTACCTTCTGTGCCTCGATCTCTTTCCAACATTCATATAGTATTTCATTTTCCTTCCTACTTCCCATTTTTCTTCATACCTTACTGCAATTCTTCCTGCTTGTATCCTTATTTTTTCTATTTCTAGCTCTTCTTCCACTATATACCCCGGTGTCTCCTTCTCTAGTCCTAACGTCCACCTCCAGTATTTCTCCTGTATCTTCTCCAGCTCTTGCCATTCCCTCCAACCCCAAATCTCCGCTCCATACAGTACCACACTTCTTACCAACTTTTCAAACATCCATCTCTATATCTTTACCAAATATCCTTTCCCCAACCCCCATTCTCCTACTATATCCTTTCTTTTCTCCTTTTCTCCATACTTTTTATGTATCTGATGTTGTAACCTAAGTATCTATACTTGTCTACTCTCTCTACCTCCTCCTCCCCCCACCACCATTTCACTTCCTTTCTTCTTCCTTTTCTTTTTTAAATTCCATAATTTTGTTTTACCGACATTTGCTGCTAGTTTTTTCTTTTCCAGGTATTTCTTCATAAATTTAACTACTCCTCTCATCTCTTCTTCATTTCTCGCTATTGCCACAATGTCATCCGCGTATGCTAAAACCCATATCTTTTTCCTTCCTACTACTATTCCTCCTACTTGATTTTTTCCATTTCCTCCTCAAGATCACTAATGTATATCGAGAATAAGATTGGGCTTAGCGGACATCCCTGTTTTAGTCCTAAATTCTCTACCTAGCTTCCTCCCTACCCTCGTTCTACACCTTGTTTCTTCGTATATTTCCTCTATTGCATTTTTTATATCTCTGTTTATTCCTACCTCCTCCATCCTTTTCCATAATCCCCCTCTTTCCACCTTATCAAATGCCGCTTTAATGTCTAGGAATATTGCGTACATCTTTCCTCCTTTCTTTGCTAACTCTTTATTGATTATGTGCTTTAATATGTATATATTGTCTATCGTTCCTCTTCCTTTCCTAAATCCTGCTTGCCAATCCGGTATTATATTCTTTTCTTCTATTTCTTTTTCCAATTTCTTTCTATATTCCTATATTTATGCATCTTATACTCACTCCTCTATAGTTGTTCGCTTTCTTCCTATCTCCCCCTTGTAAATTGGGCATATTATTGCCTCTCTCCATTTTTCTGGAAACCCTTCTCCTTTCCATATTCTCTCGAATACTTCTCTTACTTTTCTCTCATTCCTTCTCCGATGTACCTCCATTGTTCTCCTTGTATTCCATCCGTCCCTTCTGCTTTTCCTTTTTTACTTTATTTATTGCTCTCTCCATTTCTTCTTTTCCTATTCCACCCTCTCTGTGTCTTATCCTTTTTTCCAACTTCTTCATTTCTTGCTTTTTTCACTCTCTCCTACTAACTTCTTACAGTGTTCTTCCCATTTTTCCTCATCTATATTTGCTTCCATCCTTCCTCCTTTTTTCCTCTTTTTATTAATGAATTCCCATACCTGTCCTTCATTTTAATTTCTCTAATCTTTATCTCGTTTTGTTTTTTATGTTCTTCTTTATTTTTGCACATATTCCCTTAAAATTTACTTTTAACCTTTTGTATTCATCTATCTCTATCTTTCCTTTTTCCATTTCCTTCTTCCTTTTCTTAATTCTTTTTCCCCTTCTCGCATTCTCCGTTCCACCAATCTTTTCTTTTCCCTAATTCTTGTTTTCTTAATCTATACTTTCTCTTCTCTGTTGCCATTTCCATCCTGGTTGTAATTCTCTCCATCTCTTCCTCCACCTCTCCTTTAGTATTTACTTCCTCTTCCATTTCCTCTTTATATCTTTTTATACTCTCTTCAGTCCATACTTTCTTTTCTCTCCATACCTCTTCTTGTTCTTGTACCTCTTTCTCTCCCTCTTCCATCATGACTACTTCTAGCGGCTGATGGTCCGATTCTATCTCCTCTCCTATTCTTAGTGTTTCTATGTCCTCCTTACTTTTTTCGTTTATAATCACATAATCTATTACTGACTGGCCTCTTTCTCCTACATATGTAAATTCCCCTTTTCCTTCTTCTTCCAAATTTCCGTTCATTATTGTCCAACCTCTTTCTTCACATAGTTCTATCAAAATTTTTCCTTGTCCGTTTATTTTCTTATCCATTGATATCCTATTTCTTATCTCTCAATTTACCTTTATTTCTCCCTCCTCTCCTATCCTAGCATTCAAATCTCCTCCTATAATCAACTTGCCTTCATCCCTTTCTTCTATTGCCTTTTCTATAATTGCTTTCGTTGTGTCCATTTTCTTTCCATATATCGTAAAAATATTATATTTTTCCCCTTTTCCGTCTTTAACTTTAAATCAAAGGTGCACATTTTTCATTTAGTCTGAGAATCGAACAAAATTCGATCTAAAGAGATTTTTTAATTTCATAATTATTTATATATAAATTTAGTGTATACCACCATACCTGAAAGTAGAATAATAGAAAAGTAAGAAGAGAGGACGAATGAAGAAAATACTAAAAATATGGAAATCTAGACAAAAATGTTGAAACTGTTTCGACAATAAAGCCATTCATCTTATAATAAATAATAACAATATTCAATAATAATTTTAAATTACGTCAATTCTACGTAGATCATTGCGACAATCATTAAAAACATTTTTTTAAAGTAAACTAATTCTGATGCAATAACAGTAGTCAATAAGTAGGTCTAGGGCTATGTATTTTTTTCAATGGGTCACTCTACAAGTAATTTAACGCAATTCGCAAAAATCAAGATAAAAAGGCGATAAAAACTGAAGACAGCGGGAGGTGAAGATAAGTAAGTTTATAAAACAAGTTGAGACCATAAATAAAATCGTTAATATCAATAAATAAAACGATGTATATTTATCACCAAAGTTATTTTACAGTGACCTTTCTAAGTTCAAGGGTTATTCTGAAGACGATCGATGGTTGTAGAGCGTTTGACGATAATTAAAAAAATAATCGAATTTATTGAATTGGAAACTTTTCATTAATTGCGTTTTATGCAGATTAGACTAAAAAAACTTGTTGTTTAAATTAAAAAGTGATTACAAGTTAAATAACTTGTTTGGCAAATTTTACGACCTATATTTATAAATTGATTACAACCAAATTTGTAATTTGTAAACAATTATCGCTCCATAAAATTGATGAGTGTTTAAATGAATGATAAAAAAATTAATATCTACCCTTATTCCAATACGCACCCATGCCCGAACCACATATTATTCCAATTCTGGGCGTAAAAGGCACCCGCTCCTTAAAAAACTGGGCCGTCTCCGTTATCAACTCGTAGGTGTATCTAAAAATTCAAAATATTATTGTTTACTACACAAAATAAAGTATTGATTAAATTGTTATTATTTTACAGATTAACTCTCTCAACCTAAAATTAATTGTGCAAAACGTCGGTACGCATATTGATTTAAAAAACTGACCATGTTAGCGGGGTTAAATTTCAAAGATAATGAAATGAAAAATATGGCTCTTAATTCAATACACCAATATTGACTCACGTGTTGTTTGATGAAGAGGAGTTACCATTCGCGTACTCTTTTTCGATTCCACCATTTTTATATTCGTAATTGTTGCTAATTATTTCAGAACTTAATTTGCAAGTACCGTTCATGATGTTTAGTTAAATAAATTAATTAGTCGAGTAGAAGACACGATCGTTTCTGAATAAGTAATGAGATGAAGCAGCTCTTATATGGTGTGACGTGATCGTCCTATCAACTGTAAAAATTGATTACACAAATAACGATACTATACTGAGATTTCTGTTGCTATCTTAAAAATGTTTCTTTCACACATATAAAAAACAATAAATTTAGTCACATGACCCTTTTTCTTCGCCTTGGACGTTTTCAATGTTACACTTAGTTCTTTTTTCTCATTAAAATTTTTGACGCCTTAACTTGGTAACTCACATCCTTCTCATGTGGACTCTGCTTTTAAATTGTTGTATTGGATGATTAATAGGAACTCAGTTTTAGAATAACCAAATTCTAGTAAGTACCTACTTATTTTAACGTTACAATGAAGTTTATTTTTAAACGATTTTTGGTAACTTTTATTGTTCATCAATTGCGTTTTATGCAGATTAGACTAAAAAAACTTGTTGTTTAAATTAAAAAGTGATTTCAAGTTCAATAAGTTGTTTTGCAAATTTTACGACATATATTTATAAATTTATTACAATCAAATTTGTAATTTGTAAACAATTATCGCACCATAAAATTGATGAGTGTTTAAATGAATAATAAAAAATTAATATCTACCCTTATTCCAATACGCACGCATACCCGAACCACATATTATTCCAATTCTGAGCGTAAAAGGTACCCGCTCTTTAAAAAACTGGGTCGCGTTACAATGAAGTTCATTATTGAACGATTTTTGGTAACTTATATTTTTCAAGTTTTGCACCCTGACCAGCATTAATAACACAAAACATCTAACTTTTTTTCCCAGCTTCTTGCAGAAAGTTGGATTTGTGTTTGCTTATTTTGCCTTCATGCATACTATTTCCTCCGGTTACCCATTTATAAATTTGTTCTTTACCCACTTGTGCGTTCATAACTTCCAAAATTACTTTTATGTCATACTTTGGTAATTGTTTCATTTACTCTCTAATAGTTCATAAAATTGGTTTTTAGTCTCTTTCTTTTCCAATATTTGTATTTTCTGATACCTTCCTCGTATTCTTATTCGGAACATTCTTTCTGATATAGAATCAAATACCATTATTACGTGTTTTAGTTTGTTTGCGGTAATAAACCCTATTCCATAAAAATTTGTCTTCATTACCACTATAGAAAAACATACATTTCTTTTATTTTTACACATTTTGTTTTGTTTTTTTTTTTTTTGAATTGCCATTACATCAACTTTATTTTCCTTAGCAATGTTTATTAAATTTTTAGCACACCTTCTCCATTTGTACCCCTTACATTATACCTTGCAAATATTAATCTGTTTTAACCTTTTGTTTTTTCCTGTCGACTTCTGTTATCCCTTCTCCCAAAACTTTCTTTTTATTTTGTCCCTGATTTATTTCGCCTTAAATTTTCTGTATTTGTCCTGTTCATATGCGAAGTCGTCATCGTCACATCCATCTAGTAACGATAATGGGAAGAGATTGATAGAATTTGCCATTGTGTATATAAATGTAAATAATGACTACATATTTTCAAGACAAAAAGATACACCAAGTGACATGGAGATCGTCGGATGGGCAGACGGAAAATCAAATAGGCCACATATTAGTGTAGAATTTTGGGAAAATGTTAGATCCTACAGAGGTGCGGATGACGATACGGATCATTTTTAGTTAAAGTGAAAGTGATTCAAGAAATCCACGAATACAAAAGGATATATCGGTATGAAATACCTCAATATCAAATAGAGCAACTGGAAACCACAGATATGCAGATACTGTTTAAGCAGAAGCTACAAAAGGCGCTGAATAACCATGATGAGCAAGAAAATGTGGAAACAAATAGACGACTTTGGAAAAATCATACAGCAAGAGGCAAGGGAGGTATTAGCAAAACAGAAAAGTACACAAAAAAATGATTGGTATGACAGTGAATATAAAGAAATTGTTAGATACAGAAATAGAACGAGGGTAGAGATGCAGTTGAGGAATAGCTAAAGAAATAGAGAGAAATACAAAAAGGTCAAATAAGGTATATGGAATTTTGAGAAAATACCAGGATAGTGGCATGTGGGTAAGATGGTGTACGGAAATTTTAGGGGTATAAAATAAGATAAGATTTTATTTTATTCATTAGGTAATAAAAGTTACACTTTGAACAGTCAGAAAATACAAAACAATAAAACATATTTACATAATAAAAATAACTTATTTTATAAAAGGATTAATTACTCCCTAAGGTAATACATCGTATAAATAATAATTTATTTTGTAATATCCTTTAATAAGTAGTTTATTTTTAATAAATTTTTTAAACTTATGTGAAGATAAATTTTGAATATTTTCTAGAACCTTGTTGGATGTGGTGTACTAAATTTTGGGGATACTGATGCGGAATAAAATCAGTAAAAACTTTTGAGTGAATATCAGGGAGGTTTCAGAAAGGGCAGATCAGTTGTAGATCAGATCTTTAATTTAAAACAAGTAATGACAAAAAATTATGACAAGCATATAACACGATTATAAAAAAGAAACTATAGAGGCTATGACAACATTGCAGTTTACGGTAAAACTTATTAAACTAACAAGATTGATGAAAACCAAATGTAAAGTAATGGTAGAGGGGAGTTTGTCCCGACCCTTTGAAGTAAATAGGAGTTTATGACAAGGGAGTTCTTTGTCCCCAGAACTTTTTAACATTGTGTTGGAAACGATTTTACAAAAAACGGCAGTTAAAACACAAGGAATAATTTATCATCAATGGCATCATGTCTTGGCATACATGGATATTGGCGCGATCCCAAAGTCAGTTAGAAGAGACTTTTTGAAAGTTAGACACAGTAGCAGAAGTTTATGGGTTACGCGTAAATGAAAATAAAACAAAGATTATGAGAATAGTTGGGCACAGAGGGTCAGAACAGAAGGAGATAAAAATAAGAGGAGCCGGAAATATGGTATATAATTTTGAAGTGATAGACAGTTACGAGTATTTGAGTGTTATAGGTGGTCTGAAGAAGACGAAAACGATTAGGTAAGGGAAGTAGAGAAGTAAAAATGTTACAATTTTTAAGTGCTAAGTAAGTATCCAGAAAGAAAGGGTGTTCAAAACTGTGATACGTCCTACGGTGTTCTACTGGTATGAAACGTGAGTTAACAGAGTTTGAGTATATGGAAAAGGAAGATATTAAGGAAAATATATGGAGGTGTAATAGAAGAAAATATGTGGAGGCAAAGAACAAACAAAGTGAACAGGTGAACTAAGTGTGCTTTTAAAGAACCATAATGTAGTGTAGGTTAAAAGAGCGCGTTTAAGATGGTTGGGGCACTTATGCAGAATGTCTGAAGAGCGAGTACCAAGAAAAGCGCTAGAAATGGCAAGAGTACGAAGAAGAGGTGAGGAAGACCAAAAGTTAAATGAATAGATGTGGTGTGTAAGGATTCAGAAAAAATGGGGTAACAGACTGGAAAGTAAAGACAATAGATAGGGTTAAGTGAAAGAAAACTATTAAAGCCTTGGATCTAAAATGATCTGTCGAGGCTATTATATACAGGGTGTCCCAGAATATGAGTAGCAGCCGTTACCAATATTTTTGGTTAGGTTAACTATTCCCAGTACGGAAGAATAAATGTTTAGGGTGCAAAACGTTCGAGTTGTAAAAATTACAAAAGTCTTGATCATACCTTATCCCTACATATTTTTTAAGTCGCTAGGAAACAGAAAAACTCATTTGACAACTTTGATTTTCAGTTTAAAATCATAATAATCAAAATGCGGAGGTGGTTGCATGAAACCTTAGATGTCTTAAAATCACCTCTCTTCGAACTTGAATTTCAATCTGAGATCTGCGGTTGTAATAAATGTCATAACAGTTCTCAGTATGTTGATAGTTATAGATTCAAAACGATTTTTCAGTATATTCAATTAACAATACCGTCATTTACAATTTTCTCACCGTTAATAGATCGGAAAAGTTACATCGCACTGCTTAGGTTTTCAATATACTGACCAAAAATTAAATGATCCGTGGAATCAGTTTGTATGCAAGTTTAGATAACCATAAAATTTTTTATTGGTATTATTGTCATGTTTACGAAATTTGTATACCAGAATTCTTCTCTTCTTTATGATTCTTATTTATAATTGCCACCGCATTTCGTTTAGAATTACTATCCGCCAGTATTAGTAAAGAAAACATCGAAGGAATGAGGATCAGAGGAACTGCCTGAGATTATTTAAAAAAAATAAAATAATTAGACTCATAGGTTTATTCTCTAATTTGTATCAAAATGTTTACCAAAATAATCGATAAACACCAGTCAGTAAAACAAGCCGGTCACTAATGGTAAAACAAGCTTCAGATAAAGTTGGAATGAGATTATCAACACAAAAACCAAATCAAGTGAGAAACCTAGTACTATTATATCGGTCAGTAATGATTTAGCGCGAGTGTCTTGGTGCAAGTATTTCGCCGTAAGGTATCTTTCGGTGCGAGCACCTGGGCGCAAAGTTTTGGCGTTACAACACACATATGATATTCCAATACCTGTCAAATATTTTAGTACATTTCTATTTGGATAATCAGTCACAATGGTTTTGATCCGTCAGCTTCTCTTATTTTTTTTTCACTTTTGAGGAGGAACATGGGCTAACAAGTAGATGTTGATAAAACACGTTTCTATGTTATTGAATTGTCCTCATAGTATCAATGAACTCTGAGGTGCTTAGATGATCTACTGAAAGCTCTTGTTGAAGTTGTCAGTAAGCAGAGGGAGAAGAAGAATTTCAAGGTCGTCACGCCTGAATAGAGTGGAAACGTTTACAAAAACTTTACTCAAAAAAAATATGGAAATTTAGTTATACTGTATAGGGAAACCCTTAACCAGAAAACTGATCTGGTGCTCCTAGTAGGTAATTCCCACCTTCGTCATCGATGGACAACTTATTTTTCTTATTATCATATTTTAATACAAACTAACTATGACAGTGTTACTTTCGAGTTATCCTATGTTGGTAATTTCCAATAGAACAAAACATGAGGGGAAAATACGGTATTTTTCAATGTAAAATATTTCTCAGAATTTAATTAAATTTTTCTTCGAAAATTATTATCGTAATTTTAATCATTTGATTAATATTCCAGAACATGACTTTTGATAATTATTATTTCCAAAACTTTATCTTGTGGTTATTAATAAATAAAAGTTATACGATTACTGCATTAAGGTAATTAAGATCGCACAAAAACAGAGAAGGACTATCAATCTTCGATTAATCTATTGATTTAATATTCAACACAAGATCTCAGGTATAAAACCAAGTTTGTTCTATTCCAACCGAATCCAAAGTCGATGGGACAAATTCTAAAAAGATAAGTGTTTCAACAGAGAATTGAATACGATTGATATCATAAAAACACGTGCAAGATTTATCACTAAAGAAATATGATGTGTAATGTTCTAACTTTGTTGATCGTTGAGAGATACAAGGACTCCCTACATAACTAAATTAGTGTTGCAAAATAAATATCACTTTTACAAATTCAGTAAGACGTAAAATCAAACCTAGGGCTGTATTCTGTAACATTTCCGTTAATTTAAAAATACTTTAAATAATGAACTACCAACTAGATTTACGAATTTGACATGTAACTATAAATACTACCGATTTAAAGGCCTTTAATTTTAACGGATTGTTTACAGAATAGACCCCCTAGTACCATAAAAATAGAATGCTGATAATGCACTCTATTTCCACAACACCAATATCACATTTATAGGAATTAGAGTATAATATATTATACAGGGTGTTTCCTAACTTCTCTGACAAAATCAAGGAGCTAAATCCTCACTTAATCTTAAGACGAAAATGTGGTATACATTTTTTCCGAATGTCGCTTCGTTTTTGAAATACAGGGCGTTGAAAAAATAAAAATGTATGCGTTTTTTTTATTATTATTAATTAGGGGAATACAATATTCCAGTGATATTTGGTACACATAATAAGAAATTTAAGTACTTTACTTTATGCTCAATTAGTTCATAAAAATTATGTATGCAGTACAAATGAATTGGAAAACAATTCAAAAGGCTATTTGAAAATGTCAAACAGAAGACAAAACCAATGTCACGAAAAAAACAAATGTTGTTGCCATAGAAGGACGTAAAGCCTACTCTTCATTTGAAACAACAAAATGATAAAAATAAGAAAAAATGTACTTCCGTCTCTAAACAAATTGGATAAATCAAAATACTAATTATCATCTTTCAACTATTTTAAGTCGGCTTAGAGTTACTCGATAATTTATCAAAATAATAATAATTATTGCTGTACTAACTATTGAGTAATTAGTAACATTAGCAAGTAAATTCCATTTTTCTCTAAAACCGTAAGAGATACGAGAAAAATGAAAGAGACGTAATTTGTTTAAAATTAATTTTTACATTAGAAAATATAAAGATATTTAATGCTTAACAGGTCCGTATTATTTATTTTTGCGAAATTACGGTACTAGTTACCGGAATCTCCGCCAATGAACTAATTGGTAAGTTCAAAATGGGCACAATTTTGTCTTAAAATTAAGTGAGGATTCAGCTCTTTTATTTTGTCAGAGAGGTTAGGGAAACACCCTGTATTGTACAACAAGTTTTGAAAAGACAAGATTTCACACGAAAAAAACATTAAATCTACGTGTTGTACAGATTTGGATTGTAATCTTAAAAGTATTGCAACTTTGACAAATTTGATTATCATGGTACACTATATTCGATGTTCATAATAAATTAATCAGTTGTTGAAAGAACTTGAAATATAGTGGTAATCACGAGAGCTCGAGTATGACTCATCTAAGGAAGCAATAATAATTAACTTATAAGATTTAGTTGTTTATCATACTTTTGAGAATTATGCAGTAAAAAAGAGAATGAAAATAATAACATGTTTGTCCATATTTTCAATGCAACGTATGTCGGTTTAATAATGCTTTTAATACATACTCGAGCTCTCGTGATTCCTACTATAACTCAAGAACCGCACATTTTAGCCATTTTAGATAATCAAAAAAGGAAGCCGTTCTAATGATAATATACAGTATGTTTTATTTAAAATAAGCGACTAAATGAACATTAAAATTGTTAAAGTTTGACCTCCTGTTTTGAGCACCCGGCACAATTTGAATTTAACATAGGAGGCGTTATTCATGTTCAAAGTTGAGTTAGTTTTTGCATAATATTTTCTTAACATCAACATAATTTAGTTACCCAATAAATGTTATTGAAAAAATATCGAGTCGAGTTCGAATTTTGCAAAAAAACGTAATAGTGCAAAGTTAACATTTAATAAACTAAGTAATGCCAACAGATAAATGTAACGACGATCGAATGTTTGAATGCAAATTGTTATCTAAGCGATAACTTAGAATGCATAACACACTCGTGTCGATAAAGCCATCAGGTGTTCTTTCGTGTGTGTATGATACTGTACAGAAATAATTAGCTTTATCGGCACGAGTGTGTTATGCATTCTAAGTTATCGCTTAGATAACGATTTGCATTTAAACATTCAATTGTCGTTACAGTTATCTGTTGGCATTTCTTAGTTTATACTAATTGTCCGTGTTCTTTATACACGAGATGTCGCAAAACATGCAGCATTTCACTTAATTTTTAATATAATGTCAGTGTTACCGTCATCTAAATCGTTTTTAGAAAACGGCATTTTATGGCAAGGTTTTGATGAATTCAAATGTAAAATATGTTATAAAAGTTTTAAGATTGAGGTGGGGCTAAAAATTCATTATGACAAACGTCATCGTTTGAAGGTAGCCCTCCCTTCAACTTTCACGGGTTTTACTGGTACAATTTTTGCTCTCGGCAGATATTTTAGACCCCGATATAAATATTCTAAAGATAGTAGTGACTATGGACATAAATCAAATAACACCTTAAGGAATAAACCCCAAATCATATGCCATCATGATTCTCAAGAAGAAAATACTTTAGTTCATTCTCAAACGGAACTAAATCCTTTACATTAAACAGAAAAAACATATAAAATGTCATGTTGACAAACGTTACGAAGTACAAAATAAAAGCCAAAATTTCGAAAACCTTGAAGAAATACGTGCAAATATTATAATCAAATATTTAAACGTTCTTGTGGAGTAAATTGTCACATTAGAAAAGCACATCCAGACATTTATAGATCACCTAATGACGAGTTCTCTTTATTCAGGAAGAAAACTGAAGAATGGTCAGAAAAATTCAATAATGGTTACCGAACTTCTAAAGAATTTAGTCAAAATGTTGTTTCTCGTAGAAAGTATAAGTAGCCTCCCTGGACCTAAACATTCTGTAATGAAATATTGTAAAGCTTGAAAAATGAAAGGATTTAAAACAACATCAGAAACTTATCAAAAATTATCAAATCCACAACGATTAAGCAAAAGAAAACGAAAACAACAAAAAGCTGATTACGAATATTAAATCACCCATTATTATTTTTATTATTATAATCAACAAAGAAAAGCTGTAAGAAGGGTTCTTGAAAATGGAAAATTTTAACAATGCAAGATAGATATCAATCAAATATACAATTTCTACAAAAGTCGATTTGGGCAAGAAAACAATAATTGCAGAGAAAATTACTGTGCAAGCCCACAAGAGGACAACATAAATAAATCGTATAAAGGATGAATAACCAGTAAAGAAGTACAAAAAGTTGTTAGAACCCTAAAAAATGATACAGCACCAGGTCCCGATGGGATCATCATATTTTACAAAATCTTTCAATTTCTTTGCAAACTGATAATCTTTCATTCATTGATATGAGAAAAAGGAAGAATACATGTTTTGAAATAAATAAAGGTGTTTTCAAGGAGCTCCATTATCACGAAATTTTATTTAATATGTGCATTAATTTCATCTTCAATGAACTATCAGAGCCCTGTAACCTCGGAGTTTGGATATAATATGAATTATGGTAATAGATTTTCTAAAACAAAGATACTACTCTCTCTATTCTTGGTTCTGCAGATGATACTGTAATTGTTGCAAAAGATTTTTATTCGACGAATAATCTACGAAGAAGACTGAATAGGATTTGAAACGAAGGTTCCTTGTAGCATAAACGCAATCCGTTTCTTGTCAGTAAGAGATTGTTCAACATACCCCTCTGCTACCGTAGAGCTTTTCCAGCCTCCTAGGCGTTTCAACGATAAGATATCGCCACCGCTTTCTACTAACATGGTCGCAGAGGGACGTCTTAAGGAATGACCAGAATAACAATCTGCATCTTCTAATTTTAGATATTTGGCAACTACTTTTGGCACATTACTGATAGTATTATGACCCTATATTTTGCTTGGTTGGTTTACCACCATGAAATCTTATAAAAAATCTTTGCATATCTGAAGTTGGTCGAGTGCCTGCATATTTTAACACTACTTTAAGCCACAGTGGATCAGATTATGACAAAGTTCCGGCTAGTGTCATTTTTACTATTTGGAATGGTTACTACGACAAGATCATTTCCTCGTACATCAACATCTCTGAACATCATTTTCACAAGTTCATCTGTTCTACAAGCCCCTGCTATTCCAACGACCGGAATTGCCTATAGAAAACTAGATTATTCTGTAAATTCTTAACAAAAATTTACTACATTTACCTTTGTAGAAAGAAAAAAAGTCATCAGGTGCTTCAGTCAAGAATTTTATAATTTGTTCTCTGGAAAAACAGGTGCATTTTTGCTTTGTATGATCTGTTTTGCCTTTTTAAAAAAGATAAGTTTTGGATACTTTCCGCAATCAATATTCTCTCGAATTGCAAGGTAGATTTTAACATTGAAAATGTTGACCATAAAGTAGATGCCTTTTCTACATTTGCGTGCTCCTGAAAATATACCAACAGCACGTTTTCTGTTACTGTAGTAACATTTTTGTGTGACACCAATCCTTGAAATCCTTGTATACTTTTAAATATAAATGTTTTGATTTTTCCGGAAGCAATTTATTGTATACTTGTTTTGCAGCTTCATGCAATTCTGGAGGAGTACACCCTTCACGTTCATCACTAGACATGATAAAAATATTCATAAATGAAAATAGTAATTGCAAATTTGAAATTACACTTTTTCAAAATGTCTGATATAAACAAATGAGTAGTGATTTCTATTCAAATCAAGACTAACATATTTTTCATAGTTTTACAAAAATTCAAAATTAAAATACTTCCAATTAAGTTTAGTAGCTAGTAGTGAAAAAAATAGTATATAAACTACGGTAGTGAAGGTCATTATTGCCCTCTCGCTGATTATGTCCTCGCTATCGCTCGGGACATAAACTTCAGCCGTCGGGCAATAATGACTTACTTCACTACCTAGGTTTATAATATACTATTAAATCTTCAGGTATAGTAATCGAATAAGGTTTGTTGAAAAATAAATCATTGCTAATGAGCGATAATACTAAAATTAACACAATTAGTGGTGATGGAGTAATTAAATACCTTGAAGTTTCGTACAATAATACATTCATTCTTGACACAAATAAATAGCTTAACGATTTTGTAACCGTTTAGTAATTTTAACAAAGACAAACCTTCTAGATCCACACCAAAAATTAAATGTAATTAATTTCACCCATCCTTATTTATCTCTTACAGACAGCACTCACTAAAAAATTATCGAATACATTTTTGGAAAAGATTAACTTATTAAGAGCTCTGTCAAAGTAATTTTACAATTCCTGGTGATACACCCTAATTGTTTCTTATATTCTTCAAGATCTGTTAAAGGTCTTCAAATAATTAACTCATTTTGGGAAGCTTTCATACAACAACTCAATAAATATATTATTCTTAAAAATTCAAAATGTAAATTCATAGAAAATTCTTATACAAATGAAAAGAAAGTTTTTAATTTAAGCGATGTCGAAATTTCAACTGTGACAGTCTATAATTATCGATCCAACTATAAGATTCGAAAATAATTTAGATCAGCCAAATTTAGTACATGATGAAAAAGTTAAAATTTACGAACCCACTAGTCCGTATTACAAGAACAAATTCAATGTTAAAAATATCTCTATTTTCGGCATACTTTTTGGCTCAAGAGGGACTTTAGTGAAAAATTATATTAATTTTAGGAAACTATTCCAAATTACACAAATCTTTGGATTTTAAATTTTCTTACATCATTTGTTGGGTATAACCGGATGTGCTGCAACTGTGTTATTATTTTGATTAAATAGAGCACATCTGAAATGCTCTGTAGGACAATTTTCAGTTTGATTTTATTTGTAGTTTTACCATAACGTCTAATAGACCACTCACCGTGAAACACCGGAATTTTTTCATATTTTTACATAGATGAACATATGTCAATATGGTCTAATAATTGCAAGATATGAACTTGGTCCGTATTTCAGGCACAATCACGTTCAGTAGTTGAAAAAGTCTCCGTTGTTTATTAGGCAGAAGATCATCTATTGCTGGATGAACTCCACCGCTGTTTTTCTACCAAAATCACGAACACTTGTGACAATAAAGGAACAGCACACCCTGTAGATAATAATAATTTAATAAAATTTTTTACTTCTGAATTGTCAGTTCAACAGTTTTCAATATCAACAATCACATTTCAGTGTTCAAAATTCATACGATTTTATTGAAAATTTCACGACTACATGTTATAACCAATCAAAACTCTATATTTTACTTCGTTACCATGACAACTAAAATATTTCCGGAAATATTTATTTTTCTAGGAGGTACCCCCAGCAAATTCTTAATAAGTGAAAATATTTCTGTCATGAAACATATGACGTTTTATGCAAAGCTCTTTGACTGAAATAGACGGGTTGTTAATCTCATAACCCTTTTCCGCACAAATTGAATAAACTGTTTCCATACACTTTCTCTACATCTCTTTGTGTTCCGTGGCACTAAGTTTTCATAACCAAAAACGGGACATTTTTGCTTGCTCTTGAAACACACGTTGACAAATTGTTGGTTATCTGTCACAAAAAATTCTTAGCCAACTACTTTTAATTTATGTGACATACGATTAAGTACTTTATTGTCAAATTATGTTCATATTAATATTATTTTAAATTTATTTTGGTCGTGAATTTTTCTTATCAGATCCCCCACATTGCATGAATTAATAGCAGGAATTTTTCCAGTGAACGAATTTTTTAAGAAAATTCGTTCACTGGAAAATCCAGCTATAATCAGCACTAGGAAATACAAAGTCAAAATTAAAACATTTGAGCTGACTGAGAACGAAGTTTTAGTTTCATTCGATGTCTGTTTATTGTTTCCAAGTCACTTTAGATTATTTGAAAGATATTCCACCAAATTCATTTAGACAATTCAGAAGTTGATAATTTTATTAAATTATCAAGATGAAAAACCTACTTTCAAATTAACAATAATATTTATCAACAAAATCATGGAACAACAATGGGTAACAACTTATCTCCGTTTATGGCTAACCTGTTCGTGGGTAAATTTGCAACTGATTTAAAAAAAATAATTTGGACATTATTTTCCTAGAATTTGGTTTAGGTATGTAGATAATGTTTTTGCAATCATCGACACTAAAGCTTCCTATTGTTTTATTTTTAGTATCGGTTCGGGTGTCTGAGTACAATGAAATTTAAAACTTGGACACCACAATTTCTGTAAACAAAAGTTTGCACATTGTGAAGCGGGCTTAAGGGTATCATTTACAATTCTAACAGCAGGTAGTCTCAGCAGGGGTTATCTTATAGAAGGACTGTAGAATGAATCATTACACTAAGCACGTTTTAGAAAATAGGTAATTTACGTTGCTTACTTAATTTTTTCTTTAAAGAATATATTTGAAGGTATCGCTAATTAAACACCATAGCTCGATTAATTATCGAATCAAAATTTTGTTTAGGAAATGTTTACAAAATAAAATTAGAAATAATTTTGATTTAAAAAACGTCTACAAGCAATAACTTTTAAATTAAATCAAAAAACTAAACATGGTTATTTGGGTTGACTGATTATTACTTATTTTTAAATAAATCTAACCTACTAATTATTGTAAGTTATTAAAAAAATCATTAAACTCTCTATTCATAATATTTAGTCCTTACAAAATGTATATTTTATGACGTTTCATTTTTTTGTAGTTAATATAAAAAGTGAAAATAAAAACTAAGGCAATTCTTATTGTCAACGTATATATTTAGTTTTTTGACAAGAATTTATTACATAATTATAATTAAGATACCAAGTTATAGTTTAAAATTAAATGAAAACTTTTTTTTAAATAAAGGTATTACTATATAAATAAATATAAGAAATCAATAATGGGTGTGACCTCCATTATTATTGATACATTCTTGGAGGCGTCTGCTCATTGACGCTATCAAGGTATCAATATAATTAATATTAATCGTTTCCCATGCGGTATCAATGGCTGCAATTAGTGCATTACGGTTTACTGGTATAAAATTTGGCCCTTGTTGTCTTCGGATAACAGCAAGTATTCGAGCCCAAACATTTTCGATAATGTTAAAATCTGGGCTTTTGCTGGCCAGGGTAACAGCTCCAAGTTATTTTCTCGTATCCAATTGCACAACCCGCGAAGTATGAATAGGGGCGTTGTCCTTTAACAACAAAAATACATTATGAAAATGTTAATTCAACAGATCCCGAACTATTTTTGGAGAAAGTATAGTGAAATAAGAATACTTACTTGTTGGAAAATATAATCTTCGTCTGGATAAAACACTTCGACTGAAGGTTTCATAATAGTTTCCAAAATATCTAAATACGCAGCAGAATCAAGACGTCCATCGATAGCCCAACAAACTCCTGGACCCCGCGCGCTAACCCAACCCCACACATTCACAGAAAAATAACCACTTCGTTTTTAGGACATATGTGATTATTTTCGTAACGAGTTCCTTCCATTCTAAAAACTTTTAGTGGTCCATCGTTGCGGCTATTGAACGTTTTTCGTCGCTAAAATCACTCGATTCCAAAATTCCAAGGTTCGTTCACATATCGCCTTGCAAATTCCAGACGACGTCTCATATTTTCGTCACTGAGAACTTCTTTCGCAGCAGCATTATACTTCTTTATTCCCATCTCCTTTAATCTTTTTGTGCAGTTATACGGCATCCGGGAAAATGTGTATCTGCTATAGCCCTGGAGTATGTAGCAAATGGTTGTTCTGTTACGTAATGAAACAACTCGAGATCTTGAGCACGTGTAGATACTTTAGGTCTACCACTTCCGATGGCTCTTTCAAAGTGTGTTCAAGATTCCATTTTACTCGGTAATGCCCTACGGTGCTTTTGGTATATCTAACATACGTGAAATTTCACGCACGCTACGGCCCGCCGCTAATTCCGAAACAATCCGCGCTTTCAAATCAGCACCGAGATGAGGTGGCATTTTCACAACACTTGAAATTTTAAACTAAAATGGAATTTACATTTCTTACTTTATTTATTGGTTCACACTACCCCTTCTCAAACAGTAGGTAATTGTTTATTTATTACATACTTCTAATGACCAATGTAACAACCCTTAGAGCAATATGACTCAAAGGAAGTAAATTAAACAAGCAAGGATATTCTATTGTTATTGAAACTTATTCATAAAGTAAAAGCCATTTCCTTATAATGCTAATGGACAGGATTTTCTTTTAAGTATTAAGATTACAATAGAGGACTTATAAACTTTCGAAAATATCTAATTATAAATATTTACACTGCAATTGCGCTTTTTCCTTAATAATTTCTTAGCAATAACATACACGTTCTTGGTTTTAAGTTGTCATAAATTTGATATGATATAAATTTGTGTTTCTAATATTACATCACAAACTAATCTTTATTCGCCAAAAATTGTTGCTTAAGTTGTAAAGCTTCGTACACACCTGAACAACAAACCGAGCAACAAACATAACAACGAACCGAAAGTCAAACAGAACGACAAACGATCTTTTATGATTTCCACAATCCGAACAACAAACGGAACGTTTGTGCTGTTCCATAATTATTTTCAGTAGTTTTCAGTTCATATATATTTATTATTGAGAAGAGAAAATTGCGGAAAACAAGAAGATAGTGCCAACCAAATTTTTACGCACAAAGAAGAGTAAAAATTATAATTTACTTCGCTTTTTTTTATTTTGGAAATTTCCCGCCCAAATGATGCTAATAGGGACATCATTTTTTCTTGCATTCTTAAACACTGATTAATTTAAAACATTTTTCTTCTGTCAACTCCATAATATTACCTAAAACACAACAAACCCACAAAAGGGAGGACAAAAATAAATAATTTAATTCTCCCGCATAAGTTTGTTCGCCGTTTTGTTTAGATTCGTCCAAACCTGCAAACGCATTCGCGCGCATTTTCTTTGATGTCGGAGAAAAAACCGACAAGTTGCGGGAACGCCGCAAACCGTTCGTGGAACAATCAGGACTTGCGAATCTGTTCTAAAATTCGTACGTAGCACCGTCCAAATTAATGTTCCGATTGCCGTTCGGTTCGTTGTTCTGTTTGTTCCTCGGTTTGTTGTTCAGGTGTGTACGAAGCTTTACAATAAGCATATTAATATGAACTATATCTTATGAAAGGAGAGTTATGTAACTATAATTAACGACTTAACGTTACGTTAGTAGATTCCATTTACTATTTACACATATTTTCTTGGAACATTCGATAATTAACTATCGGGATATGATGACCCTATACTTCGCAGGTTGTGCGCAACTGGATACAAGCAAATAACTTGGAGCTGTTACCCTGGCCAGCAAAAAGCCCAGATTTTAACATTATCGAAAATGTTTGGGCTCGAATACTTGCTGTTATCCGAAGACAACAAGGGCCAAATTTTATACCAGTAAACCGTAATGCACTAATTGCAGCCATTGATACCGCATGGGAAACGATTAATATTAATTATATTGATACCTTGATAGCGTCAATGAGCAGACGCCTCCAAGAATGTATCAATAATAATGGAGGTCACACCCATTATTGATTTCTTATATTTATTTATATAGTAATACCTTTATTTAAAAAAAACGTTTTCATTTAATTTTAAACTATAACTTGGTATCTTAATTATAATTATGTAATAAATTCTTGTCAAAAACTAAATATATACGTTGACAATAAGAATTGCCTTAGTTTTTATTTTCACTTTTTATATTAACTACAGAAAAAAATGAAACGTCATAAAATATACATTTTGTAAGGACTAAATATTATGAATAGAGAGTTTAATGATTTTTTTAATAACTTACAATAATTAGTAGGTTAGATTTATTTAAAAATAAGTAATAATCAGTCAACCCAAATAACCATGTTTAGTTTTTGATTTAATTTAAAAGTTATTGCTTGTAGACGTTTTTTAAATCAAAATTATTTCTAATTTTATTTTGTAAACATTTCCTAAACAAAATTTTGATTCGATAATTAATCGAGCTATGGTGTTTAATTAGCGATACCTTCAAATATATTCTTTAAAGAAAAAATTAAGTAAGCAACGTAAATTACCTATTTTCTAAAACGTGCTTAGTGTAATGATTCATTCTACAGTCCTTCTATAAGATAACCCCTGCTGAGACTACCTGCTGTTAGAATTGTAAATGATACCCTTAAGCCCGCTTCACAATGTGCAAACTTTTGTTTACAGAAATTGTGGTGTCCAAGTTTTAAATTTCATGAGTGTACCTATAGTTTTTAGTGCAGTTTTTTGATGTTTTCCCGTTCGTTACCTTAATCGGACGTGTTCTAAAATCTTCATTAATCCCATGAGTTTCAAATAATTGTTTATGATCAAGCAGCTAAAAATGTATAACACCGTCCAATTTCTGGGTTATACTTTACTTTGTTGATACCGAATAAAGTCCTTAGAACACCTACTACCGTTTATCTGTAGAGACAAACTACTCAATCCATATTAATCTAAATATCTGTCTTACCCATAATACTAATTGTATTGACTATAAACTTTTAGCTTTAGAATACCTGCATGTTTTTGCAAGAAGCAAGTATTATGTCTAGCAGTTTACACACAGGACTACAATACAAGAAAACAAACGATTCATTTAACCTCAAATTCAATAAGAACAGGTTTTATGCTAAAGTACTTGATTATGCTTACTTCAATAGCTGTTATAAAATATGAAAGCAAGTGAACATTGATTAGAATTTTCATAAAATCACAAAATATTAAATACTTATTTTTTTACAAACTTAAAGAATAATATTTACATTTGAAGGAGGATTAGACATTCTACACTTTCTCTCTCTTTCTAATTTCAACAAAATGCCGTAAAGTATTAGAGTATACAACAATCCGAAATTTTCATAGCAATAGCAGATCAAATCAAATTTTTTCTATAGTAAAAATCTTTTGTTGGGTCTTACCAGAGACACACGGTATATAATAGTTCGGCCTGTCTCCAAACAATTAAATTCCATGATACAAAATTGAAAACTATCCCCGAAGAAATTTAAAAATGTTTTTGCTTAACACAAACAAAATACAAACAAAATAATTCAAACAAAAAAATAAAAAGAAGTAATTTTTTTTTTAGAAAACCAACTTAAATACATTTGCCCGACCCCACGTTGGGCGCCAAATATTACCACTAATACAATTGTAAAACCAAAAATGAAGGTTTCAATTCTAACAAGAAGAATGTAACGCAAAATAAACTATAAAATGAAACTGTTGCAAGATGCTGTCTCGAACTTCATTTTAGTATGGAACAGATTGTCACCATGTGTTATTGAGAAATGTTGGCATACGATTCTTTCAACATATCACGATGAAATGATTAAATAAATTAAAGAACCGTTTATTCAATGATGATGTCTACCAAGCAACATAAACCCTTACAAATTTTCTTCATGCTATAGATGACATTGGTGATCATGATCACAAACCACAAGAGATAGAAGAAACGACCATCAAGACACGGAAGAAAAACAACAAATATTGTCATGAGATTCTGAATCGTAACATGATGAACTAGAAGCTGCAAACCAGGAAGAAACAACTTCCAATAACTTCTTCTTTCAATGTTAATAAATAATGTTTTATCTATTGTAATTTAAGAAGTTTTAAAAATATATGTGAACAATTCGATTTAGTAAACACACTTTTTGAAAATAGCTTCACTATTTTATGTTTGACAAAAATAAAATATCAAAATTTATTTAATTAATTAAGGATAAAAGTGAATGAGGTACCAGAGGAACATTATTTTTTAAACTAAGAAAAATGCCAACAGTTAATTGTAACGACATGTGTGCGTTTAAAGTGCATAGCGCTATCTAAGCGACAGCTTTAATGCTTGAAACACGTGTGTCGATAAAGCCAAGTAAAACTTGTACAGAAGCATAACACGCAACAAAAGAACACCTGATGCCGCATTTCGCTCTTATTATGAGCTCATCGAGTGTATACTTAAGTGCGGTATACAACTGTACAAGACGGCGGTTGGTCTTTTAAACTCTCGTGGAGCAATGAACATAAGCAAAATGTGTGTCTTACGACATCTCGTGTAAAACATTGACACGTATACCGCACTTAAGTATACACCTCTGATGAGCTCACAATAAGAACGAAATGCTGCATCAAGTGTTCTTTTGTTGCGTGTGTGTACTTCTGTACAAGTTATCTTGGCTTTATCGACACACGTGTGTCTCAAAGCATTAAAGCTGTCACTTAGATAGCGCTATGCACTTTAAACGCACACATGTCGTTACAATTAACTGTTGGCATTTTTCTTAGTTTATACTATTCATACGTGTCAATGTTTTTACGAGATGTCGTAAGACACACATTTTGCTTATTATTTTTAAATAAAATGTTTGAAGTCATCTGAATGTGGAGTGTGACACGTATATGAATAGTATAAACTAAACGTTGTTATAGAAGCATTAAAGCTATCGTTTAGATAGCGCTTTGCACTAACACACATATCCCGTTACAGTTAACTGTTGGCATTTTTCTTAGTTTATACTATTCATACGTGTCAATGTTTGAGATGTCGCAAGACACATTTTACTTATGTTCATTGCTCCACGAGAGCAGTTACAGTTAATTATTTTTTAAATAACTTTATCAGGTGCACCTATTTCTTTAATTAATTAAAATTAAATGATTACCGATGGTCGACATCAAGGTGTCATTATCAAGTTAACACTACAAAATAAATAATTACAAATTAGATAGAAACAGTTGTTGTCATTATTGCCAAATCAAAAAAAATTCTGAAATCTTATAAAAAAAAATTGTTCAGTTTAGTTCACTTTTTATTGCCGTGGTATTTAATTGAATCACTAAAATAAATTAGTTTTGTTACAAAGCTCTAAGAAAATGCCGCTTTGTTAAACGTAGGTGTATCATAAGTGGTCTACTTATCAGGCAAAAATGTGGAGAAATTTAAAATATTGGAATTACAATTTAATGATGATCGAAGTTAATTAAGTAATTTATGCGACTATATAAATAAAAAAATAAAATAAAAGTTTTTTGGTAATCCACTTGAGAACACTTGGAGTAAAAGGTACCTTCAAACAAAATAAACTGTAACCTCTAAGAAATGGCCTAACAAAATACAATCCTTCTAATATTAAAACAAAAAGAAATGAAAATTATTATACTCATACACTAAAGTTTGGTTATAATTATCAATCAGTAATCTAAGTTGCAAAACTATTTCTATTTTTAAAATTGTTGCAGAATGCGTAATAAAATAAAAACATATATTTTTGTAATTTATGTTGCATCTGAGTTTTAAAACTAATTGATCGACATTAGTATTTTCATGCAACAATTAAAAATATTTACATGGTTTTTAACTATGTAGTAATTGAAACCGCATTAAAGGAGATAAAAAGTGAAACAATTGATTACCGTTATCGTAAACACAAATACTTATACATAGGTATTTTTAGCTGATTATTATAGTTTTACTTCTAAAGTAAGTTTTAAAGTTTTAAAATGGAAAAAAAATAGTATTAGGTAAGATATTATGTTATACGTTTTCAAAAATTATCTTTACGTATATAAATTTTTAATATAATATTTATTTTTATGTGAATGTAATGTGACTTGCATTTATTGCAAAAATACTGAACGCCTTGAGCGAAGGTCGATATATGATGATACTTTTATAAAAATGAGTACTTATATTTTAAAAAATTGAGCTAAGGTAAAAAAAACTAAAGAATATTTTTGTACTGTTTTGTTTTTCTTCAAATAAACATGTTATGTAACTGCTTATACACCTGTCAACAAATGCATTTCCAGACGTGTTGTGATAACACGAGACACAAAACTTTTGATCGTATATGATGTGCCCTCCTGCCAGGGAAATAGGTGACAGCGCGCATTTGTACAATAGTGAACTTACACTTGAGTTCTATCATTCCTGATGAGTCCCAAAAGGACGAAACTATTGTCCAGTGATTCTTGGTGTTTGTTTGCCATTGTACAATTTCTTGCAAACTTCACAGCAGGCGAAAATAATAATCGAAGAATCGAAGTATGTAACTGTTTACACATCTGCCGGCAAAGTTGTTTTAATGCAAATGCATTTCCGGACGTGTTACCGTAGTACAAGACGACAATAGATGTCGCAACACGTATTGATGTTTTTAACTTAATTCTACATACAGGGTGGTTTTAATAGATATTTAAACTAGTTGCAGACATCATTAAATAAAACAAATAACCCCCACTTGCCCTATGCAAAGATTGATGGTTTGGGAGAACCATAAAATTATGGCAACGACTGAACATTTTGGTGATCTTAAATTTTAACGGATTGTTAACGCTTGGTTGCTACGGCAACCATTTGTAACAATAACCCCATATCAATAAACACTACTAGTTGACAAAGAAATTAGAACTCAAAAGCCAACATTTTATTTGCAACAAACAATGAGAGCGCGTTGTATCCAAGAATGGTTAACACGATGTAACATTTCTTTATTTTCTCGAATTTGTTTCTACAGTAGTTACAGGTGAGGCATAAACAACTTGTTTCATGTGCCTCCATTCAAAGAAATCGTAAAAAATTAAGGTTCGGCGACCTAAACAGTTCAGTGGCTCTAAAACTATTTCAGAAATCTTTAACTCAATTCCTTTGTTTAACAACTAACATTTGCATAAGACAATATTGAGTAAATCGGTTTATTTTATCATGGCTCATTACAGATTAAAATAGTTGCACAACCGTCAAATTTCTTCTAAACACGAGTGGTCAGCTTCTTCAAAGTTCCTTTCCTTTAATGTTGAATGTAGAATGATGATTTTTTGCTTCGCAGATTGTATTTATAATGGTTTCGAGGGGATGGGGTTTGTATCACGCCGGCGCCCGTTAAGTTCGTAAGTTGTCGTTTATGTGTTTTCGAGGATCGGATTCCAGATCTGGTTAAACCTCAGAGTCTTTCTCTTCTGTTGAAGTTTTCCGGATGTTTATGGATCTCAATGGCTTTTGTAACTACGTTAATGGTTTCTTAAAGCTCTCGCAGAGTATCACTAGCGATACCCAATGCTAGGCGCATGTTTGGCTTCCCCTGTTAGTTTTTGGTGTGTCCCACACAGTTTGCTCAATGTTTTTTAAGCCTAGTTTTTATCGATCTTCTTGGTGGTTCCTATGTACACCTTGCCACAAGACCAATGTATTCGGTAAACTCCGGCTGCTGATAGAGAGTCCAATTTTCCTTTGTTGATTTGATGTTTGCTGAATCTTTTTGGTTGGTTTGAAGATAGTTTTGATGTCGTACTTTTTTATAATTTTCCTATGTGACTTTGGATACGTAACTATTGAAGATATGCATGGGTTGTAGTGGGTTGATTCTCAAATTCCGGCGCTTTCGATTTTTGGTTCTCATTGATTTTTGATCAAATGTTGAAGATTCTCTTGTTTACAAATCCTTCGAGCTTATCCGCACTTTGGCCTGGGTTGTGTTTTGATAAGGCACATATTCGTCTAGGTTCTCTGTACAGTATGTGGCTTAGTTGGTTTCTTCCCTTTTCAACCAACACATCTAATGAAGCCAGTTTCTGTTCCATTTTCTGTTACTATGGTGAACTGGATACTAGGAGTTGATTGTTCAATCAATTTGACCACATAACACTATTTGTATTTAAAACTACATATGTTTTACAACTATTGATGTAAAACATTTGTTTTACACGCAATAATTAAACATTGGATTTTTGATAGTACATATTAGCAGAAATACATCATCTCCCCGGAATGTATAACGTCCCATAGATACAAGCAGTAGAGTTTCTATACGTGTTAGTGTTCCCTTCAGTCACCGATAGATGGCGTTATGCGTTGGTTTTCCGATTTCGTCATTGATTGAATATCGCGAAATAATATTACCACACGACGGAACAACGCAATAAAGAAAAAAAACATATTTTGTTTACGTTTTAATATTTCATTTGTATAAATATTACTAGGATATACTATTCAGTTTGTTTAATTAATCTTTAATTTTAAACAGTGTTAGGTGTTAAAATATTATAATAAAGTAACACGTAACGCCACCTATCGACAATTTCGGGAAGTTCATATGCAAATATCAAATCATCTCGGCGTTATGCATTCCGTGGGAGATGATGTATTTCTGATATTAGTAATTATATCAATCTATTATTAAAATTATTATCAAAGTCAACAAATTTTAATTATCTTGTAGAACATACAATGCAATGTTACGAATATTTTATTAAATGTTCAATGTACAACAAATATTATTAAAATTGTCAAATAAATAGATATTCAAGTGCCTTTAAGATGCAGTACGAACGAAACTAGTATGTATTTTTAAAACGCATACTTTCCAACTTTCTCATTGTTTTAGTTATGTCGAACAACTGGAAGACATAAAAAATTATCTTTTCACAACGTACCAACATCAGACCAAAAGTCGGAATAATATGTGGCACAGGATTGGGTACGTCTTTATTATCTAGTATCTTGAAAATGTAACTTTTTTTAAAAAAATAGTTTTTGTTTTGTTAGATGGTAAACGTTTTAATGATGATAGGTAAATATTTACTCTATAAGTTTTATTTAAATGATTCGTTCTTCTTTGAGAAGCACCAAAACCACTAGGCAACGTTTCGTGCACATTCGGCTTAGTGGTTTTGGTGCACCTCCAAAAGAAGAACGAATCATATAAAGCTAAACGTTTTTTTTTTTGAGTGTCTCTTAAAATTTTTATGTCAAAAGTATCATTCATGTTTGTTTTTATTTTTATTTATTTTCTTATTATAGGATTTCTTGCGGAAGAAAATTGAATCGTCTGTTTATTTTCTTATGAAGACATACCTCATTTCCCCGAATGTACTACCAAAGGTCATTTGGGAAATTTACTATTTGGTTATGTAAACAGTATTCCAGTAATGTGCGTGCAAGGCCGTTTTCATTTATTTGAAGGATATTCGCCACAACAATGCGCTATGCCGATAAGAATAATGAAAATGATGGGCGCGACCCACGTGCTTATTTCGAATAGTGCTGGAGGAATAAACTCAGACTTCAAAATTGGAAACATAATGATTATTAAAGATCACGTTAACTTTGTGGGTTTGTCCGGGTTTAATCCGTTGCGTGGCCCAAATTTAGAAAACTTTGGACCAAGATTTCCACCTATGAACGATGCTTATAACAAAGATTTAATTAAATACGCACATAAAGTAGCTGAGGAAGAAGGTTTTGATGATAACATTTGCGAAGGGATTTATGGATGTGTTAGTGGGCCAATGTATGAAACTGTTGCGGAAATTAATATGCTTAAAACAATGGGTGTAGATGCTGTTGGTATGTCGACTGTTCACGAAGTTGTTGCAGCAAAACATTGCAACGTAATCGTGTTTGCTTTTACGATCATTACTAATATGTGTTGCAGCAGTTATGATGATCAAAAATCTCCCGATCACGAAGAAATATGTACTATTGGTGTTACGCAAGAACATATTTTAAGAAAGCTTGTTACTAAAGTTGTTAAACATATAGCTAATTTACAATAAAAATATTTTTGTTGGTTTTATTAAGTTTAAGCTTAAACATATTCCCAAATAAATTTTAACAACCACCGAGTTTCAAACTTTATAGATATACAGGGTGGTGCTTTTGAAAACGGGTCATAGATTATTGGTTATGATATCAACATGAAGCTAAAATTATAGCTGTTGCTATTAGAAGTCAGCTGAATTTCACGTTGTTTTCAAAAATTTGTCAATAAAAATAAAAGTAAGTTTTGATAATGAAAGAAAATAGATTGGGTTGCCTAAAAATCAACATTCCTACATTTTGACAATAAGGCTGAAAAGAAAAGTCATTAATAAGCAAATAAAAAGCTTTATTCCCAAGGAACAGTTTCGAGTGATATTGGAACTAAATTAAATAGGAAGGTTACATCAAAATTACTAATTTTTATTGATGAATTTTTAAAAAGACCGTGTAATTTAGCTGATTTCTGATAGCAAGTGCTATGCGCAATGATTTTAGCTGCGTTTTGATACCAAAACCATTTTTGTCACTTAAAGGGCGAGCAGGAATTCGAAAAAAACCAGTTCACAATGCTAAATCCCTATGACCCGTTTTCAAAAGCACCACCGTGTATATTGATAATTAAATAACGAGGAGAATACTCTTATCTTAATCTCAACAATTTTTCAAAATTTGCAGAGTAGATAATTCCAAGTATCTGGGCATGAGAATTACTTATAAGTATAAGATTCCCAAATTTAAAGTCCTTTTTCTGTCTATAGTTGCTAATAACTGACTGCAACATACTGACACACTATTATCATCTTGGCTTTTTGCTTATATCATCAGCATTTTTTGGATGAATAATACTGATTGTTACAGCAACCTCTATTAATTGTTTGGGTGCCAAAACTTTCAAAATGACTCTTAAGTATACGACTTAAAAATTGATTTGGCGGCGAGAAGAGAAGTTCTTCAATTATCTGCATAATCCATTATGAATTACTTAAACTGAAATTTTTTGAACGTACTAAAACAATATGAAATGCTGATTGGGTTAGAATTCTCACTCCTGAAAATTTTATTTATTTTGCAAATAACCTACGGTGTTTAGTTGCGGTTTGTTCTAAGGTTAAGATTTTCAAATATTTAATAAAAAACATTCAAAAAGAGGAACAGTTTGGCAGCAGGGAAGTTTGAAATTAGCTCCTTGCTTTTCGGCGATTTTGGTGTAGTCATTTGGCTTGAGTAAGTCAAGACGAGTTAATGTTATAGTCAAGCTCACCAAGCCTTTAAGCAGCATCACCGGGCACCCATTTGTTCATCTGTGGGTTTTTCTGAGAGAAAATAAATTGCTGAAATAGTGAACAAAATAATTGAAAGATAGCTTCAAAATTGGTTCGTTGCTTCTCGGCTTACAGATTTTCTGGCTTGGATAAGTATGAACGGGTGGAAAAGTCCAAGGAAGAGCTGCGCGCCAGATTGTCTAACGGTTGAACGTAGGGTTTTTTCGGAGCTGATGTAAATTCAAAGAAATTGCTCTACAAGGGTTCAAGAAGCGTAGAAATATTTTTAGATTATTCTTTTGTCTATTTGTTGAGGACAATAAGAGGTGTTTAACTTGTGATATTTTACTGCGCTGTTCTTGTAAGATATTTCTGATTTTTCGTAGTTGTAAATTTTATGCCATTATCTGAGAAGAAAATTTGAAACGCTCTATAACTGGATAATAGTTTGTCAATGAATGTGATTGCAACGACTGCAGTTGTATTCGTAATTTTGATTTTTAACCATTTATCGTAGGCGTTGTATACAGTAAATAACATTTTTCCAGAAAAATAATCCCCGTAGTTGATGTGAATTCCTTCCCAAAATCCATGCGAGTTTCTGACGCTGTTCACGAAATTTTGGCGATGCATGTGCACAATCGTCACACGATATGGTAATGTACTTGATGTCTGAGTCAATCTTAGACTAATACACAAAGAAGATTGAGATGACTGTAGGTTAGGGGCCATGTTGCTTTTCGAACAATATTTTTGCGCGGACCAGCAATTATGTGTTTTTATAAAATTAATATTTAAGAAAATTGTACTTTATTGTAAAGTCATAAACGTGAAAGAAAACCTCAGTACTACAAACAAAAATATAATGTGCTCAGTATTAAATATTTTCATTTTAAAAATTTCCAAAATACTATCTTTTAAAATTATTTTTTAAACGCATTGGCATTGGTTGTGAGGTCAATGATCATACAAATCAATTATAAATGGTGGTTTGTTTATGTAAAACACTACTAATTTATTACTTAAAAAACAATTGCATACAAATCAAACAACCCATATTATGTTATTTATACGAACATTGACGTCACGATATAGACGACCTGTTTCGGCGCCAATTTTCAGTATTTAAATTAAATACACTTTTTAAAAAGTACTAAAGAATTAACGATCCGAGTCAGCATTATTTACCATAGCAAGTGCTTTTGATTTATTTACTAAAGCTGTTCCAAAACGTACTTTTCTAAGATGAGTCGACGTCCATAAGACTTCGTCGGTTCTAAGGTTATATCAGTGCTTTTTCGGAGGTTTATGCCCAGGTTTATGTATTGAATTTGCGTTTCTCTAACGTAAGTTGTGGATACCTTTCTTTTTCTTAGCACATGCGTAGTGGAATGCTAAGAGTATTTACCTTGCTTTTGCAAAAAATGGTTCAGTTTTAAGTTAAAGGTGCAGCGTTGCAGGTAAACCCTATACTAGCTCTGTTGTTTTACTTAATGCGTCTTCATGTTAATTCAATAGTTGATTGAATCATATTCTCTTGGTGTGACACCTACTTGGTGCAAACTTGGTGCAACACTGGAGATGCATGAATCTGATCCGGTTTTGGAAACAGTCAGGAGGAATTAATTTTTGCAAAAATGTGAGAACTATCTTCGACCCAAGAAAGCGTCATAATCTTCTTCTACGATATATAGATTGGATATTCTTGTTTTTTTCTTAATTGTCGATCCGAATTTGGTAATGAATACCTTGATTTAATAAACCGAAGTATTTTCTAAATGATTACGTTGTTCTGGCGACTGATATCAAGTTCTATTTTTATCTTTGTCCGTAGATTGGCATCTCAAACATGCGAGGATCTGTTAATTTCATGTTATCAACGACGTTGATGTTGCTAAAGTCATAAAATAAAATTGATATTATCTTGTTTTATATTGCCGTTTGTGTGTTCTGAAGGATCGAATTCTAGATCTGGTTAAACCTCGGGGTTTTTTTTCCTTTCTGCTGAAGTTTTCTGAACGTTTATGGATATCGATGGCCTGTCTAACTACGTTAAAGGTTGTTAGTAACTTAGAGCTCTCATAGAGTATCTTGCGATTCCCATGTTTGCATGTTTGGTTACCGCTGTGTATGTCACAAACATTTTGTTTAATGTTCTTTAAGCCTAGTTCCCATCTCGTAGTGTGAGACCTACTTGGTACAGCACTGGAGACTGTTTGAATCTGAACTAATCTTGAAAACAGTTCAGAAAAATTAATTTTTTGAAAAAGCATGAGACTTATTCTCGACCCAAGAATGCGTCAAAATCTCCTTCCACAATAAACAGATTGGATATTCTTGTGTTTTTTCATAATTTTCAATCCGAATTTTGTAATGAATATCTTAATTCAATAGACCGCAGTATTTTCAAATTCTATTTGTATGTGAAGTTCATAAATTTGCATCGCAACAATGCGACCATCTGTTGATTTCGTGCTACCAACGATGTTGATGTTGAAAAGATTATCGAAAAAATCGATAGCATCTTGTTTTATGTTGTTTGCAAGAGTCAGAAATGTATGTCAAAGAATAAATACTTGTGTAGTGTAATTTATCAAAAAGGCTAGTTCTCATCTTGTGGTGACCTTTGAGTGTTGCGCAGGTACTCTCTGTCTGATCGATTTGTTCGGGTGCCAGAAGAGGAATATGGGTTTGTGGTTGCTTCAAGTCTAGGATGTTGCTTATCCTAATTTATTAGTAGATTCCGGTGTGGGTTAGGATGTTGAAACATTCATTTGCTTGCTGTGTAGCGGGTCGTCTCGAGCTCACACGCAATTTTATACTCATCTAAGAAATGTATACCTAAAAACGCTCTTGATATTTAAACAAAAATTTCAATACAGAATGACGTTTGCAAAACTCTGAAATTCAAAGTAGTTTAGATATACCCCATCCTCTTGAATATCTTAGAGGAACAGTGTCCAATACTAAATTGTGGCCGTAATGTTATTATTTTTTTAATAAGTCGCAAAATATTAGTTTATACATATATTATCGAAGGATCGACTTATGTAACTGCTTTTCACATACCTGTCGACAAAGTTGCTTACGTACGTGATCGCTACCACGAGTCGACACTAGATGACGCAAAAACTTATAATTAGTTTAGAAGTTACACCCATTGAAAAACTTAGGCAATGCGCCTGTAATATAAGAAAGGTACATTGATATCCACGTGCTGCAGGTTGCAGGTATTTTTTTACCTAGATCATTGATTTGTATACAATGCGTTTAATCACTTTAATAAACAACAATAAACAGTCAGTAAACTCTAACAAATAAATTCAAAAGAAAGTTGGCAGGATTTTTTGTCAACCGATTTTGAGGTAAGTAGCGGGTTCTTTGAGAATTTTTTGTAATTGCTTCTAAAAGTTGATGATTTCTTATATTTTGTTATTAGTTTCTGTGAAACCATTAACAATATCTGCAATTGGCACATTGCTATTATTTTATAGTTTTCGACTTTAGAACTTTTTCTTTGACTGTTGTAACGATGCGTTTAATTTTAAACAACGCACCGGTACTAAATTAATTTGAATAATTAATTGTTATTATAAGACCGATTTTGTTGTTTATTTAACTGTTATTAATTTTGTATATTATTAATTATAAACCCAAAGCAAAAGATAGCGGGACCGTTGCTGCGAAATCCGATAGCGCCTTGCTTAAACTTTCGTGCGCACACAGTCCCCTTTCGTAAGCTAGTTTGCCCCACTTGTATAAGCGTGAGCTCTTTTGTTAAAAAAATTTAGTTGGTTACGGATACCTGTTTCGCCTGGTCCACCGCTAATACTGAGAAGTCTTCTTTCTCTAATTTAACCACCAAAGATACCGTTTTGAGTATTCTCTCCCCGTGTTTCACGTTGCAGAGATACTGCTTTATGTTCCTTTGACTTTTCATTTCTTTCTCTCCGTGGGTTGTATTTGGGGTGACGCATTTTCGCGCCTTAAGTACACCACTAAAACCGTTGAACAGGTAGGCATAGCGCATTTTCGTGTGTCAACTTGGCCATTCCCACTATCTACCGCATCCCTTACCAAACCGCTGTTTTGCTTATTTACCGTCACCCTCATCCCTATATAAACTGCCGCTTACTGCTTTTGGGTTGCATGGTTTGTGCTTTACTTTAATATATGCTGTTTCTCTGTGAAACTTAACAACTTGTTTCGTCCTAAATAAAGAAGTTTTGAGTTTCATTGTATTTTCTTTATGTCTCCGAACTGCTTCCCTTTTAGAAGATCAGCACACTGAAATTTTGAACCTCCACTGTAGTTGCCCGACGAAGAAACGGAATGTAAACTTTGTCATCAAATCTGGCGCCCGAGATCCGTCTACTTTTGTTATTTACAGAAACTAACCGAATTAAAAAGCAAGCGTCACACTATGTTATAGTTTCTTTTTATTAAGGTTATCAGTTCAGCTCAGCCTGTGCTGGTGTTCACATCGTAAAAATGTGCTCTTAATTTCCTTTAAATTTTAGTATAAAAGTTAAGCTTTTAATTATAAAAGTTATATCAATTCGTTCAAGAAAATTTTGTGTTTTAAACTGTGGAAAAAAAACCTATAAAATTATTTGTTTTTTAAACATATTATTAAAAAAGAATTAATATAAAGTGATTATTCATCAATAATTTGTTTGAGTGAGGCGAGTAATTGACGGCATAAGGAGAAGAAGGGGTAGGCTGTGTAACCCGAGTGGCCGACAGCAGCCGAGCGCAAGACCACAATCAGTAAATACTACCGGTATCTAATCAAAGCCAGCTCCAGGTGACAATTCCTTTAATCTTTCTTATCTACTATCTAATTGCCTACACCATTATTATTATTATGAATACAAATTTTTTAACTGTCTTATTTGGTAACAAAATACCTTTTATTTGCTTTCATTATTGTAAGATATTACTAATTATTATTGTCATAAGAGAAATATTGTTTAAAATAAATAAATATGGGTATCTGTGAAGGTTGCAGCCAAGCTGTTTCAAGAAGCCAAAAAACAATTCAATGTTCAGCTTGTGCTAAGGTCCTGCACTTATCAGTAAGGTGTGCAAATGTTAAAACTGAGGACTATACTTATCTCAAAAATGAAAACAAACTAAATGAATGGAAGTGTCCGTCATGCATTTCTAACCGTAGAACAAGCATTGCTGGTTTTGATGCAAGTAAGCTACAGCAGATATCTGAAGAGGAGGGCTCCTCCTCTGAGCCTGAGCAAAATACTAAGGGGTGTTATCTAAAGTTGACATTGATATGATAGTACAGGCGCTAAAGACATCCCTGGTTAATGAAATGAAGATGACCATCCAGACTACTTTAAAGCAAGAAATTCAACAATTCGAAAGTGCTGTAAAGATCTCTCAGACATGTTTGATACTTTTAAATTGAGATTAGACAAAATGACAGTGAAAATAAGGATATGAATAAAAGATTATAAACTTAACTACGGAAAATGCTTCTCTAAAAAGAAATACAGGACCTCCAACAATATAGTAGGCGTGATAACCTTGTAATTACTGGAGTGCCTCAGACTGCTAATGAGTCTGTTATGGACATTATAATTTCACTCTCAAGGGCTATAAACAACAACATGACTTTTAATGAAATTAGTGTGGCACACCGTATACCTTCTGGTGAGAATAAAGTGAAACCAATTGTGATTAAATTTGTTCGTAGGGAAAGCAAAGTTCAGTGGTTAAATGATTTTAAAAGATTGGCTCGTGCGGATGGTACTGGACCTGGCATTGCAGCTAGTCTGCTACATAAGAATTTTCCAAAAGGCAGGATTAATGCTCACGAACACTTAACAGCCGACATGCGGCGCCTACTCGATAAAGCCCGTACTCTTGCCTTGGATAAAGGCTATAAATACACCTGGTACAGTGAGGGTAAAGTGTTGGTAAAGAAAAGTGATCAGGACCGTGCTATAATCAGAATCTCCCAGGACAGTGACTTGAACAAAATAAAATAGCTACTTTTTCTTTTTTTCTCTATTAATTTTTATGTTTATACTGGAAATATATTATATTACTTTATTGTTTCACAACTACATTTACAAATTATTGTTTAATTTTGATTTTTCTATTGATGTAGCCAGTGTACACTTTAACTTTTTCTCGAAAATTATCTGACAAAATTATTTAATTACTTTAATGTTTTATGTACCTATAGAAGATTCTATTTTTATTTTTATTTTTTTTGTTGCTCTCATTAATAAAATTTTGTACTCACCAGACTCTATTACATAATAAAATGTTTAAAAAAATAACGATATTAATTAAAAATAAGTCTCAGAGTTTTCATTTGGAATTAAAAGTAAATCCTATCTTTAATGATGAATCATCTTGATAATTTGGATAATTTAAAAATAGAAAGTCCGTTGCTTACTTGTAATGAGTTCAAAAATATGGTGGGGACTCAGAGAGGGTTATCGTGCTTATATATTAATATAAGAAGCATTAATAAGAATTTTGATGAATTTTTGGTCTTGCTAACTGACCTTAATTTTGTATTCGATGTCATGGTACTGGGGGAAGCCTGGCTGGGGTGTGGGGAGGTGCCATTAAACCTTTTAAGATACCAAACTATACATTGTTTAATTCTAAAAATAATTTTAACCAAAATAGTGGTTTGGTAATTTACATTAAAAATGCCCATCTACATAGTATTGTGGTTTCTGAGTATATCATGACAGATTGTAACTGTCTATCTATGTCTGTTAAATATGAAAACTCAACTTGTAAAATCTTTGCTCTATACAGGTCACCATCGGGTGATGTGGACACGTTTATAAATGAACTAGAACCTCTTTTGAACCCTGATACCATTATGATTGGTGATACTAACCTGAATATAATTAGTGAAAACAAATCACGAGCCGTTCATGAGTACTTAGGACTTCTTGCCTGGAAGGGGTTCCTGTCCAGAGTCACCTGTGCCACTAGGCTGTATGAGGGTCCTGGGGCCAAGGTCCCCAGCCCTCGTGCATTGATCATATATTCTCTAATATTCACGACCAACATTCCCTAACTGCTGTGGTTTTAAACACAAACATTACTGACCACAGGGCTGTCTCTTTCAGTATTGCCGGGAGGGTGACACGTTACTCCCCCGGTAATAGTGTTGTAGTAAAAAAAATTAATTATGATGAATTCACTGAACGTATAAAAAATTATAACTGGGACGAGATTTATTCTTGTACCTCTGTAGATGAAGCAACTCAAGTTTTGGTTGACACTTTAAAAGCAAATTTGGATGCATCTTCTGAATCTAAATTAATTAAAAATCCCTGTAAATTTAAAAATAAAAAGCCTTGGATTACCCAAGGCTTGATGAAGTCATTACGAAAAAGAGATTCTCTATATAAAAAATTAGCTAAAGAACCTTTCAATAAAAAACTAAGAGAATACTACATCAGGTACAAGAATAAATTTCGACAAATACTCCGAGCTGCTAAGGAGATGGAGTATAAAAAACAGATCCTACAAGCAGGTAGTGATATGAAAAAAGTTTGGGGACTATCTCTGAAATAATCAACACTAAAGAAAGAGGAACAGATGTATCCAAACTGAACATCAATGGTGAGTCCATTGATGTTCACAATAATCTCGATAAATGTTCTGACCACTTTAATAATTTTTTAGAAATGTTGGAGTGAATATGGCTGCACAAATTCCACCTACTGATCCATCTGATTTTGGGTTGTTGGATGTGTCGCACCAGTTTGACTTTGCCCAGGTTCATGTAAATGAAGTAATCACAACTATTGAAGGGCTCAGGGGAGGGTCCGGTCCTGGTTGGGATAACATCTCTGTCCACTGCCTTAAATTAATTAAAAATTACATTGCACCACCTATTGTTTTTATAATAAATCTCAGTTTTAGTATTGGAAAATTTCCCGAAAATTTGAAAAAATCAGTTATTATACCTTTGTTTAAAAACAACTCTAGAACATTAGTTGAAAATTATCGTCCCATATCCATGTTGTCAAATATTGCAAAAGTAATAGAGAAAATAGTTAAAAGTCAGTTAGTCAAATATTTAGAGAACAATCATTTAGTAATGGCAAGGCAGTTTGGATTCCGACCAGGACTGGGCACCCAGGAGGCTCTGGACACAGTCACGACTGAGATCAGTGACTCTCTGGACAGGGGCACCAAGACCATAGGCATCTTCCTCGACCTGGCTAAGGCCTTTGACACGGTGTCTCATGTCCTGCTGGTTAAGAAATTAGAGAGCCTGGGGGTGAGGGGAGCGGCTTTGGGGTGGTTCATCAGCTACCTAGCCTGTAGACCACAACAAGTAAGATTAGGAAATACCCTTAGTTCTACGCTGACGGGGGCAGCCTATGGAATACCTCAAGGTACGGTACTAGGACCAGTTTTATTTTTGATATTTATTAATGACCTGCCAAGCCTTGAGGAGGAAATAGGTGGCCACATTTACCTATTTGCTGACGACACCGTGCTGCTCTTCTCTACCCTGTCCTGGCCCAGCACATTCAGTGTAGCCTCTAAGGGACTAGAACGAGTAAAACATTGGTTAGATTTCAATAGACTTTCTTTAAATTCCGGTAAAACTAAATACATAACCTTCTCTATCTACAATAGCTTTCAACCCAGTAGTTCATTTAAATTAAATTTAGGAAACAATACAATAGAACGAGTTCAAAGCATTAAATATTTAGGCATTCATATAGATCAACAGTTAACTTGGAAATCACAAATCGAATCTTTGACCAAACGTACTAATCAATTGACTTACGTGTTTTCCAAGTTGACTAATATCTTAGACCAAAGCACCATTAGGACCGTGTACTACGCCCTGGCCCAGTCGATCCTGACCTACGGAATACTGTCTTGGGGTGGGGCCTACCCCACAGTGCTACAACCTGCAGTCGTGGCACAAAATAACCTGATCAGGAAAATCTTGAAGAGGAGAAGGATGGACTCGGCCGCGGCGCTGTACACGGACTTCTCAGTACTCTCCATCAGTAATTTATATAAATTATATGTGTTACTGAAAGTCCATAATAGTAGAGAATCCCTGGCTGTGCTGGACCATGGACTTGGGACCAGGGGTGAGTCGAGAGGCTTGCCTCGGGTCCCCAGGAAACTGACGAGGCAGGGCATGAGACACTGGTCTTATCAGGGACCTATCTGGTACGCGGACCTCCCACCCAGCATCCTGGCTCTGGCCAACCCCAGTACCATGCGGAGAAAAACCGTAACCCACCTTCTGAGTCCCCCCATCCAATCAAACTAACTAGACAATGAGTACAAATTTTTAAATTTTTATTTTTATTTTTATTTTATTTCTTGAATTGATAATTAGTATGTAACACTTTCTCAGGATAACTGAACCCCCACCCGCGCTCTGGTGCTCCATTGCGGGTGGGTAATTTACAAAAAATTATTATGTATTATATTTATTGTGTTATGTGGTAAATAAAATTGATTTTGATTTGAATTGAGTAGTTGTGACAGTATTTTTAAAAAAAAAAAAAAATTTCAAATAAAAAAATATTTTTGTTACAAAAAATTTACAATAATATAAACAATTTTTATTATTATTATGCGGAAAAAAAAACAAATTTTTTATATTAAAATTTTTAATTAAATTTATTAATAAAAAAAAAAAAAAAAAAAATTACAAAAAAAAAAAATTATTATTATTTAAAAAAACAATTAAAAAAAAAAAAAAAAAAAAAAAAAAAAAAAAAAAAAAAAAAAAAAAAAAAAAAAAAATAAAAAAAAGTAAAGCATCTCATACAACTAGGGAATAAGTTTTCACCTCCTGTTCATTGTGTGAGTATACTTTTACTTTTAATGAAAGAACTCGCTATACAGTTTCTATCAATTGCAGACACCTTTTTTTTCCTTTGCTTTTCCTGTGGGTCTGTCTCCATGGCTGTTATGCTGGCGTATAGAAAATAATCCGAAAAGTACCAACATAACAAGCTGGGTCTGGATATTATTAGTGAAGGTCGCCAGCGTGGGAATATAAATCTACGTTGGAACCCCTTTTGTTGTCAAAGGACACCACACAAGATAATACTGTTTTCGGTTCAATGTGAAGCACGTTGAGCAACTGTTATCAATTCGGAGTCCATCTTGTCTTTCCATCTTCACTGAGACAACTAAGTATTGTCTGATTTCGATGACGAGAGATGTACTCACCTATCTATTAACGTTCGAACACAAAACTTTCTATGTACAGGCTAAGTTGATTCTTTTTATGCATGTTATTTGTTATTTTTTGTCGCGTTTTATGTCCTCATACTACTAGCTGTAAATTTAACAACATACGGTTTTGCGCTGTGTTAAAGAATCTCTGTAAATTTGAAAAGATCTTTCACAGTATTGCTAGAATCGTGTTGCGCTTTGAAATTATTTAGATAATCGGCCAAGGTCAGTTACCTCCACGTAATTGGTTTTTAAGTAAATTAACCTAGACAATAATTGCCACACAAATTTGGTGGGTCGTTTGCAAAAAACGATCCGGTGCTGCGACTGTCTAAATTTTATGGTACACTACGACAGATACCTATTCAGGTGCTCATTCCTAAATTATTACTTATTCATTAACTCGCTCTCACTAAGTTATTATTATTTTGTAACTGAATATTGTGCATTTCTCTAAACCGTATTATATTTTTATGTCTATGTATTTTTATGTGCGTTGTGATTAAAGTCTAGTCGCTATAATTATGTATTTCTACCAACCTACGGTTTGTTTCTTGTGTCTGAAGTTTCTAGTGGCTCTACAAGACCTCTTATACTCAATACTAGGTGGCGTCTTATAAATTCTTTCTGCAGTGTAAACGTTCTAACGATAAACCCACGACCACTCCCGACTACTGGAGCTGCGGGCAAGGTTTTCTTAACACATGATATCTCATTGTTTAGTTTGTTTATAAATAAACTGTAACAAAGTTCAATGCACAACAATAAAAAGTTATAAATGCCCAATCGACTCTTAAAGTTTGTCACGAATCACCCTGTACATACAGAATCATCAATGTGTTTTGTATGGTTGTGTAACTTTTCATAGATTCAGGGCGAAAGTAAAGTCTTTGTAAAAAGGCTTTAAGTAATATTTACTTTCAGTCAGGTAGATTCCGTATAAATCTGTCGTTTGGACAATTTGAAATTTCTTCTACATGAGGTTCTAAAAAAGAAAATCAGAATTATAACATCTTTGTTTTGGAGCTTCAACGTAGTACGCTTGAACCTGACGCCGATACAGCATTTAACGACGATGAAAGGATTTTTGTCTGTGATACTTAAGTAAACTGGTTTTGCAATTATTCTTTTTGTGTCATTTTCTGTCCCTTCTTAAAACAGTTGTTGCTAGTTTTTTAAAAACAATTTTGTGGAGTTAAGCGTTTCTCTTGTCTGTGGAACAGTATTGTGTTTCCATACCTGAATTGATTCTTATACGTTTTGTTTGTGCTTTTGCTTGTAAAGAGCATTTAAATTTTTTTGGTGGATGACAATCAGTGGTATCAGACTAGTATTTGGTAAAATAGATGAGATGTCTAGATTTAAATTTTAGAATAATGTTAAGGTTATCAACTCACAAGGAAGGATATCTGAATGTTAAATTTTAAATTTTACGCCTGATGAAATCAAATCATTTGTGATCAACATACCTAAATCTATATCTTCGCAGTACATGATGTATCAGTTATTGATGGTAAACTGTCAAATATTACTGAAAACATAAGGATGAATAACAAATGTGGCCAAACGTAAATCCACTTTCTTTGAACACGTTTGCAATTACTTGTTTTCCCAAGCTCGATTATTACCGCAATAACCATTGATAATTAAACACCCAGTACGCATTGCTTCTCTAAATTTAAATATTCTATTGGAAAAAAACATACTTGGATACATTTAGGACTTAACTTTTGCATTCTTCACTTGTCAATTTATTAGAGCTTACGAGGCACCGTATTTGTTTTTATTTTTATACTTTCCGTATTTTTTCATTTTTTTAGGATATTTATTAAAGTTATTCTGCTTCCTAATTAGTTTTAATTGTTTAGGGTTCCTGATCTGGTCTAGAACCATTTTCCTTTCCACTTTTTATTCTTCGGCTGTCTGTCTCATATCTTCTCTAGTGAACATTGTTACTGATTAGTATTGTAATTGGTTTATATTATTTTTTTCGTTGTAAAACGTGTTTTTAGTTTTGTATTTTGAGTACGGGTTGAAGCCCGTCGCAAAACGTTAGCTAACTATGGTTAGCATTTCGACACGGTCCAATCCCTGAAGATTTTCCATGTTATAAAACAATAGTTGTGGAGTCCTCCAACTCTTACAGAGTTGTATGGCACCTATTAAGCAGTCAATTGGAATAAAAGCAGTTGGTTATATTTTGCTCCATCTTTGTGTTTCTCTTTATGTTTTTCTTCATTGATTTCATTTGCTAATATTCTTGTAGATCCAGTTTTCAATCTTTTTTACATCGTACATATACCTTTCTATTTTATTTCTTTCAATAATCTTTCGCGTTTCCCTTTCCTTTTCTATAATATTTTTTCATTAATTCTTCTTTATTATATTATCTATTTGTGTTTCTATTAATTTCTCTTCTATTTATTTGTGTGTGTGTGTGTGTGTGTAATAACAATAATTTATCTATTTTCTTAGTGATTAAATAAGAGGTCGTCGGTTGTATGTCAGGAACGGTTTACTCTACATCTTCAAAAAAAAAAAGCTGTCATATGGAAAGTCATCATGACAAATCGTTGGAAATAATTTTCACGTTTCAAAAACTATCGCTAAGAGTTAGTACTTTAGATTAGAGGAAAGTTTTAAGTGGGAAACAAGTAATATTTCATTCCTGACATTTTTGATATTTTTAATAATAAAGTGGTGGGGGTACTTTGAAAGTATAATTTTCTAATACTGATTATTCGGGTTAGGCACCCAATGGATTTGGATTAGTTTGGGCTCGTTGGAAGGTCTGTCTTTGTCTTACTACACATTTTTTATAGATCGTACATTACACCAATAGGGCGTTTTTGGAAAGTGAGGTTATGTAGCAGTATAGTATCTCCAACAGCCAATCAGGTGAATATAAAACAATTTAGAAACTACTGGGCTTATATACTAAAGACATGTTTGGTGGAAGCGATTTCAAGCACGAAGTGCGCGTTCAGGGAACAGATAATTGCTTAATGAAAACTTAGTGTAGTTTGAGTTGATTTAGACGTTCAATCATTGGTTTCCATATGTTGTTTTTATCTTGACACTTGGTGGCTGAAGATGTCCTTGTTGTTGTTAATGAATGCTGTTTCTTTAAATTTTCTTTTGTAGAAATGTTCCTGTCTGTGTATGATCTTTGCTTCCGACTATTTCATACGATGTTTGTTATCCTACGATTTTTCACCATCATTTAAACAACATCAAAGAAGTTTTGCTGTTCTAGACAAATTTCCCCGCTATCTCGAATGGG